>JAIXND010000623.1:0-83281 GCA_023646645.1 Varanus salvator macromaculatus | reverse complement strand
CAGGCACCCAAGTGCTTGGGGAACAAAACTTGATTGAGCAAAACACAAAAACAGAAGTGGAGGGATTTTACAAGAGCCCATACACAGACTAGCACACATACAAAGAGGAAGAGGAAGTGGATAGCAGCACATTACAAATTGCATCCAGTCTGCAAATTGGATGGAATTTTAGAAAATTTGGCAAACAGTTGATTATCATTTCGACCTAGTTTGGCATTAAGTCCCCTGCAATGACAAGATAGGCAGGGGGAGAGCGTAACTGAATGGCATTGATGTAATTTCTCTGCTTTTCCCCAGATTTCAGTAGTACCTGACTGAGGAAAGTTGGGAGGAATATAGAAGTGATTCATTTAAGATTTTTGTATACCATCCGACTACAACTGTCTCGAGATGGTCTTACAATAAAAATGGAATAAAAATGAAATATCGCATGCAATAATAAAATCATACATTAAAACCTAGTCAGCTTTTAAATAATGAGTAGATAAAGGGTTTTAGCCTGGTGCCGAAAAGAATACAAAGTTGGTGCCAGGTGAGCCTCTCTGGGAGTGCATTCCATAACTGGGTACCACAACCGAGAAGGCCCTTCTCCGGGTAGCCACCCTCCTAATCTCCTTCAGGGAAGGCTCCCAAAGAAGGACCTCACACCAGATCTTGGGGCAGGAAGGCACATAGGAATGAGACACTCCTTCAGATATCCAGGTCCTAAGCTGTTTAGGGCTTTATAGGTCCTCACTAGCACCTTAAATTGGGCTCAGACTTCAAGTTGAGGTTTCCAGGGTTTTAGGCAGTCAAAACCTTCCTCTTGTCTACTGCAACATTCTGCTTTTTAGTTTTTGAAGTTTCTGGATGTTGTATTATTTCAGCAAGGAGCAGGGTGGAGGAATTTGGCTCTGCTCTAGGGGACCCTATGTTGCTGGTGTGCAATTCTAGATTCCATAGGTCCAGGAGGGGGCCACGTTAGCAACAGATATTTTCTCAGAGTGATGACAACTAGCTGGGTAGTTGGAAGAACCAGTTCAATTAATGGTTTGGCTACTTTACGTTTTGCCGTTAAGGTTTAATTCATCCAGTCTTTTAATAATATCAGCTTGCTCTGAATCTGGCAGGGCACTAAATAAGTTAATCAGAACTTTTCTCCAGAAAGTCATCCGTACACTGTCTTGCTGTAGGTAGTTTGGGCTTTGGCCTGAACAGTCATCTCTCAGGGGCAGAATTGTTAATGTGTCCTTGAGTACTCTAGAGTCAGATGGTCACATTTATTTCTTAAAGTTGCAGCAAAAATGCTTTTCGTCTTTTTCCCAGAGTCTCAATTGTCAGAGAAAAAGGGAGCAACACCCGGATGAGATCTGAATTGTTTACTTTGCGAGCAGTGGAGGTCAGCAGCAAAGCACGTGCCCAAGCAGAGCTGACAGAAAGTGAAGGGTTGGGCATGGCCTCTTATAATCTGCAGGTTAACAATTAGTTTTCAATGTGCATGTCAGGATCTTTCCGTCATATCGTCTATAGGTTAACAACTGTGCATTTCAGAGTATTTCCAGTCTAACATTGATTCTTACATGAATTCTAACTGCGCCTATCAAGGAAAGTTTGCTCTGCCATTGTTGCACTGTACATTTTGGACAGCCTTTTCTGGAGTTTATTCTGTTTGTACATTTAATTTGCCAGTGCATTTCCAAGCCTAACGCAAAGTGCTGGTAGCTACTTTCAAAGCCTTAATGGGCTTGGGGCCGGGTCACCTGAACAGCTGCTGCACATGGGGCGGAAGAGGGATGCTGCTAGTGGTCCCCTGGGGCTCCGGTCCTGGTGAGCCCTGTGTCACTGCGAGCAACATCCCTCTTCTGCCACCCATGTAGCGGTCGTTTGGGCAGCCACACCTGATGTGGAAGATGGTCGGCCACGCGGAGCTGGCAATCACTGCACACACAGCATGCTTCCTCTGTGCCACCTGGAAACAGCCTCTGCGCTGCTGCATCTGATGTGGAAGGAGCTTGCTGGTTATATTGGCTTCCTCTCAGCTCGGCTTGCTTTGCAATACTAGGCTGAGCATGAGAGGAAGTCTGTGAGATGCTAGAGGGTCCGTCCCAACCCTGTACTATGATTTTCCGTTATTGATTTAAAATAGGGTTGCTGCTCTCCAGCTGGCTGCTGCGAGCTGTGTTGTGTAGCAATGCTATGCACACTTCCTGAAATCAGTAAGACTTGACTTAAGAAGAGCCCTACTGGATGAACCCTTTCTAAATGTAGGCAGCCAGATGCCTCCATGAAGACCACAAGGAAGGCACGAAGGCCACACATTGAGGGCCTGTTGTCATCATCCCTGATTGTAGCTTGTCAGAGGCATCCAGTTGATCCTTCCCAAATTAGGGATTTTGTTCCTCACACCTGGTGATCAAAGCAATAATTTCTTTGAATGCAGAGTCTCTGTTTATCTCTCATGGCTAATAGTCATCTGCAACTGACAATGTTTCAGCTCGTGGCAGCTACAAGAAGAGGCTGGGCTATGGCGAGTGGCCATGTGCATCATCTGCTGTCATATAATTAATTAGGCTTTTGGCATAACCCAGCACCAGATAGATGGTGGTGGTAGCATGCCAAGAAACAGATTAAGCTTGTGCCACTAAGTGCACATGAATGGCTTGCTGGCAGCTCACATGAATAAAGATTTATGTATGAATAAATCTTTCCCCACAACTGCCACATGTTGAAAGTTGTGGAAAGAAGTTGGAGATGACTGTAATATGAACATCTGGCTTGATGCCCTCATCTCAGATGCCTAAAACAGAGCCCTCATCTCAGTTCTATTGCCTGAGCCAGCAACAGTAACCTAAAATTTAGTTCCTAATGGGTTTGTTAATTTTTTTCAAAGCAGGCCAATTCAGATGGGGGTATCTCCCTATGCACTATCAAAAAAGAGGACAGAATTCAATTATTTGAATAAATTTGTGCGTATATATATGCATGTCATTGGGAAATATAACTGTTATAATTTGAATAGAAATATTGTGCATGTTATCATCGTGGGCAAGACAGGCAGTGGCAATCAAGCAAGAAAACAGGAGGGCAAGTGTGTCAGCATAGGTCCCTAGGGCTGGGCAAAATGGAAGGTGTCCTGGCACACTTTGGGGTCACAGTGCTATTCCGATAAGGCTCTGCCTCTGGTGGAACATGCATGTGCACATACATGTGCTCTTCCATGGGCTACAGGCAACACAGGGACCCCTTCAGGTTGACCTGGCACCAGCAGAAGGCATAAGTGGGCATAATGCTTGGAATCTGGCAGGCTGAATGCTGCTGGTCATAGGCATGGTTTATGTCCAGTAAAGATAGGAGTGGCAAGGATCCTTTCCCAACAAGTGGCCCAGCAGCATTCTGTGGTAACCCTGTAGGCTTCTTGTATTTCCTGTTCTCCTTCTGTGTGTAATCTTTCACTTGCAGAAACCTTGTTTCCTCAGTCCAAGGGGCACACATATGACTGTGTTGCTTCTAATGGTCTTATGACTGCCTGCAAGAGAGCATGTCTCCTCCTGTGAGATTTAGAACCTCCTCGTAGTTAATGGAATTGTCCCCTGCTCACTGGTGTTCATGGCTGCTCTGCTGGCACTCCTTCCCTTCCTCCTTTTTTGGCAGGCACGGTTTGTCCATGGTTTGGCTGGCACTGTTTCATGCTGCTGGGGGTCTGCAACCTTATCCGCCACACATCTTGTCACTCATTCTTATTGAGCATCTCATGTTCCCACTGATAGTCTAATTTTTCTACTTGTTCTGTCTTTGTTCCCAACTCATTGCAAGACTTTCTTCTTCCCCTTCACACACAGAAATGTGTGATTTTTTTTCAAAATATATGCATTATTTGTACACCTTTTCTATTGTGTACATTTTTCTTTGCAGATGTCCATTTATAAAAGCATTCTCGTGTGGTTTCCTGTGCACTCCTACTTGAAATTTACGAAAACTTACGGTTGTCTGGAGGTGTCTCATTTTATTAACACCCCCAAGAAGTGCAAAATAGGTATTTTTGTATCAGAATGAGAACCCAGGGACATTCTTCTCCATCCCTGATCTATAGCTGAGCCCTGAGTTTTACAGCCATCAGTGGTTACTTTCCCTTGCACCAGAGGGGCCTCTACTGGAAGGAATATACCAGTAGCTTTCTGTCTCCTGGGTTATATGGTTCATATGCTATTATGAGTTTATGGCTTTAAGCCAGATACAGTGGCTGCCATAATCAGTCACTCTACCATGCTTGATATATTTCCTGGAATCTGCTTTTGTCTCTTTTCTTGCCTCTTTCTCTCCCGCACCCTTTTTAAAAAGCTGTGCAAACAGACTGCTAAACTATGGCATAGGAACTGCAAGGAGATCAAAGCCTTATTGGAGAACAATTCCATATCAAAGTAGGCAGTAGGGTGAGGCCTAATTTGCCTTCCGAAGAGGGGACACAGAACATCTATTTGCTTGCCAAACTGCCTATTACTTGTTTCCTTTCAGTGACCCACATTCCCTGCTGCAATTATTTAGGGTTAGTTCCTTAAGCTGCTCTCTCCTGCTTTGTATATTCCCTATTATTGGTTTAAACTACTTATATGCTGCTTGGTATCATAACATCACTAACCAGCAAAATATACAAATGTAAAAGCTATACAAAATGCACAAACAATATAACAGAGGAGTGTCAGGAAAAAACTAGTGAACAGGTACATCTTCAAGAGCCACCTAAAATTCACCTTGTACCTAGGAAGGTCGGTGCTTGTACTGGTAGGGGGTTACTGAGAGCACGTTTTGTCATACTAATTGCCCTATTCCAAGCTGTCATGGACTGGACCGCCAATGACTTCAGCAAGGCAAGGAGGGTATCACGTGATGAAGGCAGCAACCAAGCAAGCTGGTAGGGGGTCAGGAGACTTCTTAAGCATCCTGGCCCTGAGTTGCTAATCAAACCATTAAAAAGGGCCCAGTAATATATAGGTGGTCATTGCATTTTTCTCAGCATAAGACGCTGCTGATATGCTACTCCTGGAATTAATTTGGCCAGGGCTTCTGCACTAACTGCAGCTTCCAAACCAACCGTAAGGGCAGCCCTGCAGGAACATAATTGCGATGATGAGTTGGGAGGTCACCAATGCATGGGCCTCAGTGATCAAATTATCCCTGTCCAGGGATGGGCCCAGAGGTCTAATCTGCTGCAGCTGGAATAAGGGGTGCCTAGCTATCAAAGGCACTTGCCCTTCAGTAAGTCCTGAGTCCTTAAGCATGCCCAGACTATGTACCAGCACCATTTAGTGGGGAAGACAAAGGCAGAACCAGAGATTAACTCTCTTCCCAGATGTAGAAAACACTTGCCGACAGAGCCTTCGTCTGCCAGGGTTCAGGCACTCATGTAGCCCATCCTTGCCTCCAGACACTGACACAAGGCTTGCACTGCCTTCTCTGATTCAGATGTTACAGAGGAAAAGTGAGCTAGGTATCAGCCTACTAATATTGGCACCTTGCTCCAAATCCCCTAATTACCTCTCCCAACAGATTCATACAGATGTTGAATAACACTGGGGACAAACTAGTGCCCTGTAGCATCCACAGCTCACATACCAGGGGGCTGATGAGCACTATTCCAAATTTACTCTGTGAGAATGTGATACTCTGCGATACTCTGACACCCTTCTCATGAAAGCAGTCCAGGAGGATAACAACATGGTCTGATGAGAGAGCATTCCCACCACCCCTCCCTGGTAAAGGTCACAGGTATAATGGATACCTTGATCCTCATGAGCTGTACCACTTAACTTTGTATCAGGACTAGGGCATGCCAAGGTCAGGATTGGCCATGAGCAGTTATGAATGTAGGAGAAATGCCCTGGGATGGCATATTTGATGCTCTATACCTGTCCAGGTTCAACAAGGTTGCACCTGCCGTTTATATGCATGTGATACTATTTGGCACCTGCTTTAAAGCTGTCTTTCGAGTTTTTTCTTTAACTCCACAAAAGGAAGTGCTTAGTTTCCATCTGATACAGTTTGGCACCTGCTTTAAAGCTGTCCTTGGATCAGTGGCTATGATTTCATTTCCTTGTTCCTCTCCTTTGGAAGGGTGGTGCTGATAAAGCTGATGTATAGGCTCTGCTCACCCCATGCTTTAAGCCTGCCAACCCAGGCTTAACTTTAGACTGCTCCTGCGCCCAGTAGACCATCTGGTACAGCAGGGGTCCTGAAGCACCTCCTGCCCACCCTTTGCAGGTATCCAGGCAGCACTGAGGGGGACACGGACAGCTTAAAGCCCTTCCTCTGACTTGTGTATAGACCCTGCGAGCTCTGGAGGAGGTTGTCATGCCACTGCCCATGTGGGGCTGGTAAGGGAGGTGGGGACAGAAGGCCCTCCTGGAACCATTTCCTTTCCCTCATTGTTCCTGCCTGCTGTCTCAGACCTTCTGGCAAGAGGAGGTGGATCCCTCCTCCGTGCTCCTGCTGACCCAGAACAGCAGGCAGAGATGTGGCCAGCCGCTGCTGATCCCAGCACAGAGAGATTTCTCAGCCGCTCCTCTCTGCTGGCACCAGCAGTGCCAAGCCACACTCTGCTCAGCCTTCCCTAGAGGCGGGCAAGCAGCACGTGGCTGTTTTTCTGCCCCTGCTGCTGCTGTTTGGCGGCAGTGGAGTGGCACAGGTGCATATTATGCTTGGCCTCCTCTAGAGGAGACCAAGCAGAATGTGGCTCATCCTATGCAGCTCTGGTGGTGCAGGGAGCCCCTGGCAGCTGCTCCCAGAGCCTCTTGACTAGAGCAACAAGTGCTTTTTGGCCACTCTTTCCAGGCACCTCTGTAACAGTGTTGGCCAAGCACCTGGGCTTCCATGACACTAGAAGCCCAGGGATAGCTTATAAACCCTACAAGAAGGGGTGGCCTGTAAGTCAACCAGGTGAGCTTATAGGCCCCCATCCCCAGGGAGAACGCTTGGCTTCAGACAGCACACTAAACCACCTGAGTGTATAAACATGTTGTATGAACCCAGTCATTCACATGCAAGTCTGAGAGTTTGACAGCACAGGTCTACCATAGAGGTAAAGCCCATGGAGTTGGTTCACTTCCACACATGCCATGGGAGGCCATCTTGCCTTTTGCCTCTGGCAGGAAATATCTTTGGCTGGCCCTGGTGGGAAAGAGATCACTCACACCTTTTGACCTCCAGATATTCATATCCTTTACCCCAGAAAGCAAGGGAGGCATGCTAATGTTGCATGCATGAGATCAAATCTTTTATGGGCACATTTATGGGCTGAAATTCTTCCTGATCACTAGTAAAACATTTCTGTGGCTCCGTCTGTCAACAGATCATCTTTTACATACAAAATACCCACAGGTCAAAAAGGAGGGCGACACCCCCAATGCTAACAGGAGGAGCTGGGGCAATATTTGCTCAGTGTGTGTATCTTAAAAATGTTCACAGAAAAACAAATCAATTTTTATGGGAGCTGAAAATATGCGGTTAGGTACATGAATATTGTTTGCCAACCAAACCAGTTCAGTAAAGGGGGCAGTGCAGAGTGTGAGTGTGTGCGTGCGTGTGTGTGCGTGCGCATGGGGGGGAAGCAGGGGGTTGCTTGGCTAAAAATACAACCTGAGCCTGCAGCAGTTAGTATTAAATACTGTAAGATCTATTTTGGTGGCTGAAACAAAACTTCTCACCTAATAAATAATAATAGTATCTATCCATTCGGTGCCCTTTCATGACACTCCAAATCAGCAGCCTGCCACAGCCCGCTCACTGCCAAATGGTGGAAACACCTTTGGGCGAAGGCACCAAATCCCTTCTTCAGGGATAGGTCCAGGGGCGTCCATTTCTTCCCCTCAATGGATTAGCAAACATGAAGTTGGTGTGTCGTCATTCTGGATGCAACATCCCAAGCAGACTGTTAAGAACTCCAAAAATGCATCTCTCTCTAAATTAGGAGAGAGTACCTGGCAGGCCAAAATATCTGGAGGACCACAACTCCTGTGATCCCTCACCACTAGCTATGCTGGCTAGGGTGGGTGGGAGTTGTAAGCCAAAATAGCCGGAGAGCCATCAGTTGCCCACATCTGCTCTGAAGGGCGTGAATGAAGAAGCAGCATTCATGAAGGACATGGCTGTCACTAGCAGGACATCTTGAATGCTCAAGCAAGGACAAATAGACTGGCCGGACCGGCAAGGCAATGTGGAAGGATCATGTATGAGGCTTGCAGCAAAAGCAACAACGAGACTAGTGGCACCTTCCAAATGAAGGAATATATTGTGGCATAAACCTTGTGGACTAAAGGGACACAAACACCTCAGTTTACATGGGTGCAGGCATGGGGAAGGGAAAGGGTGAGACCAAATGAGTACCATGAAATTAAAAAAAAAAAACAGTCTAGGACCAGTCCTGTGATGTGAAACTTAAATGCATGCACAGAATTGGTACAGGTCATAGAAAACTGTGAAGCTTAGCTTTCTGCTGAATTTCATGTAGTGCAGTTTTGAGCTGGAAGCCAGAGAGTTGCTCCTCACACACTCTGGCTTTGGATATGTGTGCACGCAATGAATACTGGGATTGGCCAAGCAATGCTTCCCTCTACTGGAAAGATATAGAAAGTCACTGCTAGGAGATTTCCTGCCGGCTGCTCAGGAAATTACAAAAGGAAAAGACTGTTAGGTGACTAATTCCTATTGCCTGCTTGTTTCTTATCAGTGATTCTAACTCTGCTTTTCCTTTACAGCCATTTTCTGAGTTGCAAAGAATGATTCTGGAGATTAAGTGTATCGGCCTTGTGTCTGGGCAGCAGATGAAACAAACTTGGAAAAGGTGTTTCAGTTTCACCTACACTGACATGAATTAATCATATATTTGGAACAACTCTAGCTTAAAATGTATAAAGCTCCTTCTTCAGGAAATCTAGTACATAGATCATGTCAGGGTGTGCGTATAAAGAATGCCTGTAGTCAGGAGGCATTTTGAGAGGAGATGAAGGACTCCTCCTGTAATTGTGTCCTTCAGCAGCGACTCATGAGCCCTTCTTCATCAGCTGTGTTCCTCAGATCACTCCTTTGGTTCTCCATTGAATGAAACAGGCATACTGTTTCTTATAGGTGTGTGAGTCCACCTATGCACTCTCAGCTGTTACATTAATTGTTTTCTTTGTGTGATGCCCAGAGATGACCTGTGCCTGGGGTCTCGGGCAGAACATTTGTGGGCACCCATGTGTCCATGGACATCTCTTTTTGTGTCCAGCAGGCTCCCTGCTCCTCCTGATTTTATTTTTTTTAGTTGTTGTTTAATTGGGAGACTAGCTTGCTGCAAAATTTCAGCAATGCTTTTGATAAAGTGTCCCATGGTGTTCTGATAAATAAACTGGGGTGGATCCATAGCTGGCTACAGAATCAGACTCAAAAAGTGTTTATCGATGGCACTTTCTCAAACTGTACCTCAGGAATTAGTCCTAGGCTCAGTGCTCTTCAACCTTTTTATTAGTGATTTGGTTGAAGTACTTTCAAATTCTTGAAAGGCTGTCCCAAAGAAGGTGGTCATAGAATAGTAGAGTTGGAAGGGGGCAGAGGGCCATCAACCCCCTGCTCAGTGCAGAACTCCAAGTTAAACCATTCCTCTCAGATAGCTGACTTCTTAATCATTCCAGAGTGCAGGACATGGAATAAGGGGCTCAAGTTATAGGAAGTCAGATTCCACCTGAACATTAGCAAAAATTCCTGGCTACTATTGGAGCAATGTGACAATGGAACCAATTACCTAGGAAGATAATGGGCTCTGCCATACTGGGGACATTCAAGATGCAGCTGGGCAGCTATATATTAGGGATACTGTAACTTGGAGTTCTGCATTGAGCAGGAGGTTGCACCCAATGGCCTTCTTGACCCTTTCCATCTGTTCTGTTCTTCTAAATGGTTGTCCTCCAGCACCATTTGTATTTTGGTTCAAAATAGTGGTTTTGTGTTTAGGAATTCAGAGCCTGGCTTCTGCCTTAGGTTTGGTTCTTGGGCTAGTTATTTCTCTTTTGTCTCTTCAGTTTGCCTTCTGGGAAATGAGTGTTTTGGAGTTGGCCCTGCTGCTCATAACAGCCATTTTTTGAATGAACAAGACTGCTCCCCCTTGGCAGCCATTTTGTGAGCATGCCAGCAGTATTTTCTTGAAATTCCGCATGTGCTCACTGACCCCAGAATAGTGAGGGCCCTGACAGAGAGGCTGAGGGATGGACCCAGATGCTACGTTTCCAAGCTGTTGTAAGACACAGGGGGTCCGGACCTTGGCTCGCTTGGCCCAATTCAGCACAAGGGTGAGAGATTGGAAAACAGTATTTTATTCTCAAGAATAAATTCAATCACAGCAAAAGGGCAATCGACACATGGCAGAGCTCCCTTTTATACGCTGGTTGACCAGGTAGCAACGACAATTACCCATTGGTTTGAAATACCTGCAGTGAGTGCTGATTGGTATATTTGAATTCAGGTGGTCTCTGCATGTACCTGGCAGACTGGGTCACCTTAGGGCCGGACTGAGGGCTCTGGAGAGGGATTCCTCTTAATCCATGACCACCTGGAGGCTCTGATTACACTGATAAGACTTGAATACATGGTCAGCCTGTTCCTGCTTAATGCTGGCCAGCCAGGTATGTCCTATACCATCTTGGCAATCTGTGCCCCGTTTTCAGGCCTCACAACCTGAACTGATACTGTCACAATCTAAGTATATCAGCAGGGCAATCAGAAGGCCATCCATTGTTGAGCTCCGTGGTCTTGAAGTGGTAGCGCGATTGCACCCAGCTTGCAGCTCAGCATCATTCCTATGCCACAGTGTCTCCAAGCCCCTTCCAGTGCTGGCAAATCAAATGTGTTGCCACAAGGGCTGTCCCCTTCCTCAAGGAGAATGTGCCATTTCTTCCTCCTCTCATCCAAGGAGACTGACAATCTTAATTCTCAGTAAGTAGGTGTAGGATCAGGATGAACCATGGCTAAGCCTGTTGAAAAAGTGGCTAAGTCTTTCCCTGTCCTCTCCTTTTTGTATTTGACTGCAGTTCTTTCTGTCAGAAGGAGGTCTCTCCTATTGTTGTGAGCAGGAATTAATCTGTCTCAGTTCTTTGTCCTCCTGGAGAGCCAGCAGATGGCTTTCCAAGCTTACTATCTCCTTTTTTTTTTTTTTTTACCTTCTGGTTTCAGTTCCTTTACTCTTGCTTTGGTTTCCTGCTCTCTTCCCTATGCCTCCAGTATTCAGGCTTTTATCCTTTCCTTTTGCTCTTCCTATTCAACCTCTGAGTCCTGAGCCATTTAAAGAGCCTTATTATGAATGATTCCCTTTTGTTATCTTCAACTGGCCACAGCTGTTGCAGGATCTCATTGTTGGGTAACTAGGGAAACCTGAGGCCTGTATAATAAACTCGGACTACTCTTCACAAGTATGTTGTGCTCCTGTGGTGTGGTATTAAAACAAAAGCAACCAACCACTGGGAAAAATGGTTTAACAAATAATTATATAGTACCCTTATATTATGCAATGGTTGAATTCTCACATGATGACAAGCCATGATTGAAATCATGTAGGCATGGCTTGTCTTCATTTATTTACTGGCTGTTTATCCCACCACATTAGCCAATAAGGCTCCCTGAGTGTTGTGTGTGAATTCAGCATCCCTGGTGAAGCATGGCATGCTTCTCCATGAAACCAGGTGGAAAAACAACCATTTCTTGTAAGGTTTCTCCACTTCACCACGGCTTGCCATTTCGGGTGACCCCAGCTACAATGTTTTCCCATGATTTCCACGTCTGCCATCAGATTTGGCAGGAATAGCGGCTACAGCTGCCATGGACACTGTAGCCTCCTTTTTTCACTGTCCTGGTCCTCCTAGCAACTGCATTGGGTGAGGGCATCCACCTGGAAATGCCCAGGATCTCCCCAGTCGTCTTCTATCTGCCTCTAGCACAGACATGCTGTTCCCCAGCATGCTCTGTAACAATGCCTGCATTCTCCACAGCAGTATAGCTCTTTCCAGGAGCTGCGCTGTGGACCATCCATGTTCCCACTTTCTTCAAATCTCAATGCATTAGTTAGTTTTTCCTGTCCTCCCTCCTGGAGTCGGCAGCCTTTGGCCCAGAGGCCCTGGCTTATATGTTGGCATACAAAAGGGTGGGCCTTGCCTAGCAGAATCATTACTGGTAGAGTAGTCATGGTCATTTTATACCATAACATGTCCCATGAGGATCAAGAGAGTGTGTGCGACCTTGACGAGGAGTGTGCAGAGTTGATCCACTTCACTCCTTGCCCTAGTGATTGCAACGGTTACTTCCTCTGAGGCAACCATTTTGCACGATGTCCGGCTCTATCACCCTACCCTAAGATATACGCCATAGGTACTTAGTTATGAGAAAGAAGCATGGAGAAGTACAGGCAAGCTTTCCTGGGGATAAAGGCTCCCTCACCAAGCAGCCTGGGAGTCATCAAACACACAAGCACAGGGGGACTGCAAGAAAAGTGCAAAGTTCAGTGGGTTGAATGGTTGACGTTCTCAGCAAGCTCAGGGGTAGATACATTTCCAAACTCCCTAGGCACATACCCTGACTGTGAGAGCACACGGCTTCCATGCTCATGTCTCATGGGTGTCTCTTCCTCCTTCAGCACATGATGGTGCCTCCACCTAGAAAAGAGGCTGGTTAGATCAGAGAGAAACTGATCTGATCCAGCATTCTGTTTACCTCTGTGGCCAGCCAGATGCCAATGGGAAGCTCGCAAGCAGGACACGCCTTGCTCCAGTGGTCCCTGGAGACTTGGGTTCAGGCACATGCTGGCTCTGATCTGAAGGTCACATTGCCGTCATGGCCAGTAGCCCCCAGATGCCTTCTCCTTGATGCACCTGTGGATTCCATGGTTATGCCCCCTTTCATGGGGAACCGCCTTGCCAAGAATTTTATGATTTTAAAAGTGAGCATGCAAAAGATGAGGAACCCACATTGTTTGTGTGTTCAATGCAAATGAATAGAAAAGTTACCCCTCTCTAATGCCGGCACTGAGTTGATTTTCTGCTGACAGCCACTCTTATGGAATGATTTATTGTGGCTCAACTTGTTAGGATTTTGCTTCCAGCAATGTTCTTTTTTAGCTCTCCCCAATCTTGGTAGGCAATTGTTACAGAAAGTGGTATTAAACCTTGCGTCCTATAGGCTCTGCTAGGACGAATTATTCATGCTGACTATTCCTACAATTGATTGAGTTGATCCATCCCAGATTGCAAGCAGCCCCTGCCTTTCCAAGATCAAGGGGGCATTTCAGGTAATCTATTTGCTCATGCCATTGGGCTTTGGATAGAAACCTGTATTGGAGAATCCACAGGTACAGAGAGGATTGAGTGTGGCCACCTGCAGCTTGGGTGAGCAGTTTCCTGTTTTCATCTTCCTCCACTCACTTCTGAAGAAATACAAAAGAGGCACTGATGTTGTTCTTTGTGCACTGCAAAGGGAAGTTTGGCAAGGGCCACTTCCTTAGTGAAGAAGGTAGAACTTTGGCATCGCAATTTTGAGCTGTCTGAAGGATTATCCAAAGGCAGGTAAGTGGAGGACGCCTGGCCAAGGCTGGCCAGAGATATTTTGCTACCTGAGAGAAGGAAAAGGCAATGCTCCCTCTCTGTTCCACTTATAGGAGCCAGCTGGACTGGCTGATGAATCTTATTCAACTAGGAGGAAGGGATCGTGTATTCCAGTGCATCTGAGACAGTGGGCTAATTCGGGGGGCCAAGGCAAAGTTGTGGGGGCCTACATTGCTTTATTCTCCTGTAGAAAGAAGCAGCTGCAGGGGGGTGGGTGGGTTCAGGAGGTCAGGCCAGGCCTGCCCCGCAGCACCCAATGCCTGGGGTGATTCCCTCACTCTGCCTAATGCCAAGGCTGAGCCTAACTCATACAACTCTTTATACAAAAGCAGGGTTGAGTAGGAGGAGAAGAAAGAAAGAGTAGGATATTAGGACCAGTGGAATGATGTTTCATATTCTGTGAGCGAAAGTTGTTAATGTGCTCCCTCTGCACTTCCAAGTGCAATTGCCCGAGAGGGCAGAAAATGAGAGTTAAACTATTACCACATTTTGATAGGACTGGCCATGTCAAAGATGCCTCTGGATTGCATGTCATGGCAGCTGTGCAAGGGGAGGATCCTTTTTGCATCCAGCCCTATGATTGGTATTGTAAGGGATCATCCACTTGGCACTAGGTGTTGTGTTGTGGAAGGAAACTGAATTTGATGACTGGCTGGTTCTTTTTAGAAGCACATTTCAGTCATTCTATCATGCATAAACTAATAATCCTCCCAACCCCAGGACTCAAGGTACTGATGTTGTAATTTTACCTGAACTTACTCAAGGATTGTGAGAAGTGAAAAAAAATGACCTTCCTTAACCCATTGAAAAATGCCTTGATACATTTATGATTCGTATTTTGCTTTTAATGACATTCTTCATGAGTCTTATTTGGCTTCATACTTTAATCAGGACAAGAACACTGCCTCCAGCATGGGAGAAATATTCACATTTGATGGGGATTTTGGTGACCTCCTGGAAAACTACAGTTATTTTTCCACTATTGATCCCTCCAGCATAGACGAAGCTGTCATTTCTGGAGCAGCACCCTGCAAGACTGAAGTGACCACTGGACTCAAATATGCGACAGCATTCATCTATTGCCTGGTGTGCCTTCTGAGCCTGTTGGGCAACTTACTAGTGGTGCTGGTGATCACTTATAACAGGGGAAACCGGTCTGTTACTGATATCTATCTCCTAAACCTAGCCATCGCTGATCTTCTCTTTGCCCTCAGCTTGCCCATATGGGCCGTTTATCGAGCTCATGAGTGGATCTTTGGCACTGCCATGTGCAAAATTGTCTCCACCCTTCTGGAGGTCAACTTCTATAGTGGCACCCTCCTGTTGGCCATTATCAGCATTGATCGCTACCTGGCCATAGTTTATGCTACTCGAGCAGCCACTGAGAAGAGGCACTGGGTCAAGTTTGTCTGTGTTAGCATCTGGCTGTTCTCCTTGCTCCTCTCCCTCCCCATCTTCTCCTTCCGTGAGGCTTTTCAGTACTCAGATCCCCCTCAAACAGTTTGTTATGAGAACATTCAGGGAAGCAAAACATCTGACTGGAGGGTGGTGCTGAGGATCCTGCCACAGATGTTTGGCTTCATCATCCCATTGATCATCATGCTCTTTTGCTATGGGATGACAGTGCACCAGCTTTTCCAGACCAAGAATAGCCAAAAGAAGAAAGCCATGAAGGTCATCCTGGCTGTGGTGCTGTTCTTCCTGGTGTGTTGGCTGCCCTACAATGTCTCCCTGCTTGTTGATACCTTGTTGAGGACTGGTGTTATTGCGGACAGTTGTGAGCGCCGTTCTGTTCTTGACAGAGCCCTTTTAGGTACGGAGGTCCTGAGCTTCACTCACAGCTGCATCAACCCCTTCATATATGCCTTCATAGGGCAGAAGTTCCGAAACAACTTCCTGAAGATCTTGGTCACCCGAGGCCTCATCAGCAAGGAAATCCTGATTAGGTACAGAAAGGGATCTACCTTCTCATCTACTTCTGGCAACACCTCAACGACCCTTTAATTGCAGTGCTGAAGGGAGGGAGGTAGCTAAAAAACACACAAACAGTATCAGGATGGTCCAGTTATTCTTACATGGAAGTCTTAGTAGACTTTAATATTCAGATTAAGGTGATAACACTGATGCCTCCAAAACTGTGGTTGCCAGTTGTGGCCTTGACAAATTCCCACCTGCATCTGATGATAGTGGATGTGGTTCTCCTCAACAATTTTGCTTCAAGTGCTCCAAGAAAAAGGAAACCATATTCTGAACAAAAAAAGACTACCAATGTACAGAGTGAGAATACAGTGACTGGGCTTGCATGACATGACAAGACATTGTGGTTTGCTACCTCTGGTATGTTCTTCTGTTGTGCAACCTGGACCTATTTCCCCAGGTTGACTTGTTATTGGGTGTCAACCCGTGGGTTCTTGTAGGAATTGTTGTACAACATGAGGGGTTCACATGTTGTTGGAACCCAGGTGGCTGAAACCATGTTGCATACAGGAGATTGTCTGCAGAGCCATTTGGTGAAAAATGGCCAAACCCCCTTGCCACTCTGGCCAAGCACTTCCTGACTATCTCCAGTACCAGCCTCCCCAAAAGTGCCCAAGTGGTAGTTAGAGGCAGCTGGCACTGGCTTTCTTGACTCCCTGCCATGAATATGAGCAATTCTGGGTTTGTTGATACCAAGGCAGCTTTCAAAACCCCCATTTTGGCAGTGCCTCATGGCACCTTGGATGGGCTACCTTTAAAAAATGTAAAACAACTTTTCTGTCCCTCTTAATTTTAGCAAAGATTTGTGATTTTTCTTTTTTTTTGTCCACACTCCCCCCCCCAATACAGACCATTGGTCCATCTCTGTATATTTTCCTACTAAAGTTAAAAAACCCTTTGACAGCTCTCAAAGCTAAACTGCTTCAGCGAATTGGGGCAGCTTACACTTCTGTGTGTTTCAGATTGGCAATACCTTGGGAACAAGTGCAAAAGTGAGGGCACCTTTGGGCAGGGCTTTGTTTGTCATAGAACGCACCGGGATGGCGTTCCGGCACCTTTTTTGGACTGATTTTCCCAAGTGATTTTGAATTGCCCTGTTGGGCATAGCAGGTCAGCAGCAAAAATAATTAAAATAGTGCTTGTGGGCAGCTTGTGTGTCGGCGCTGATTGTGAGGACGCCGCTCGGCTTGGGACGCTGCTCGGCTTGGGATCGGTCGTGTGGTCGCACGCTGAGCGCTTACTGCCGGCGGCGAGCATTATTTTTACGTGTGTATAGAGTGACTGGGTACATGCAAAAGGTAAAAAAGTTCTTTATTTCAAAAAAAGTTGGTGAATTGAAAATCTTTTTTAGTGTAAAAGTGTGACCCCAAGACATTTTTTTTACAAAAAAAGCACTGCCTTTGGGGGCGATGGGTCCGCCCAGCCTCCCCAAGGATCTTGCTGCAAAGGGAAAGAACCATGCTGCCTCTGCGGGGCCTGGCCAGGCTGAGTGCCTGCGGCTCTCTGCAGGGAGGCGCTCTCCCCGCCCACACGGTCCATTGCCCAGCATTTCCGCACCTGCACAAGTAGGAACTCTGCAGCTACGGGGCAAGGCAAAAAGCTCATGTTTGGAAAAATTAAGAGGGACAATTCCACTGAAAATGCTTGGCATCCGCAGGCAGTCCCCTAAACATGCTGCTGGGTCTCTTGGCAAGGACTATCCTTAATTGTCAAAATGGGGCTTAGGCAAGCCCCTTTGCTAATTGGCTTTCACAAATGAAGAAAAAGGGTTCCAAGGGAAACTGCCCTGGTAAACCTGAAATGGCTCATGTCTGGCGTGTGGGGAGACAACTTCATCCTCATGAAGCATCCCCTGGGATATAGCAGGAGGACCGAGTTGGGCAGGAGGGGGACAGCAACCTGCAGTGATCCAGGTAGTCTTTCTGGTACACTGTGGACTGTTTGCAATCCATTTTTTGCCAAGGTGGATTAGCGTGATGTGCAAACACACCCAGAGTGTCTCATGAATGGTACCTGAAGGATGGGGCATCTCATGACAGATGTTTGGCTGGAGGTAGCCAACATTATGCTTTCTCTTTATTTTAAATGCGCCTGTCTTTTGTATATTTTAAACTCAAAATGTTTGTATGTGTTGATGAGTATGTGATTTCACTGTAAGCTTATCTGAGCAATTGTGATTAAATCAGTTCATTTGCTTTTGGCACAAGCACTTTTCCATTGTGTTGGACTTTAAGAAAAAGATGTTTTCATGGCCATTAGTCCAGGGGATGGAAACACTCACCCAACTTATCTGATGCTCGTGATTCAGAGCTGTGAAAGGAAGCTCTGTCAGGGCTGCTGTTTGCGGACAGCCACTGGTCAGGTGGGGACAACTGAGGTCCCACTGAGATCAATACAGTCTGCACAGCTTTGGGTGCCAGACATCTCAGGGAGCAAGTTCCCTTTTATTGCACAGGGATGATCTCTATATTGTGGGTGGCAAGTAGAAGCCCTGGCAGAAGCTCCATAGAGATATATCCTTTCACAGGTACTAATGGATCGTCACAGTTGATGAGATGTTTGCGGAATAAAGCCTTCTTCATTACCTGTTGCCCATCTCTTACATTTCCTATATGTCGCAAACAGGGGTGGGCAGAAGGGAGATCAGGATCTTCTTGCAATCTACACAGCTTCTGACACGTGGTGCTTAGAAACGGTATCACGTGTAGCTGCTTTGAATGAGACTGCACTGCCTGAACAAAGAGCTTGGAAGGTAACCAGGCATGTGTCCTTGCGGGCTTCCATATGGAGAATTCCTTTGCACTAGCAAACAGATCCTAGTGCAGCTGTCCCGTTTTTCCCCCTCCTTAATGCATTTTCTGCATTAGGAGACAAGTTAGAAGAAGTGGCAAGAGAACATGGAAGGGTCATGAGTAGCCCATTCACCAAACAGCTGCTGGAAGAGTCACAGCTGGTCCCAAAACAGCCATTTCATAGAAAGGCAAACCGGTGAGACTAAAAAACATCAGCTTGCCCAAAAACCTGAGTGCAAGGCAGAGCTGAGACTAAGGCTTGAGGCACAAATGTACTCTCCCCTTCCCCTTTACAGGATCATCTTCCACATCCACTCGTGTTCTCATCCCACATCATGAGCATGCTAGATCCACTAACACAGGCACTGCCTTCTCTCTCCTGCCCCACTGGCCCCCAAACACCTCCACAGTCTTCCCTCTGGAGCATCCTTCTCACACTCAGTATGTTTTCATTATAACCATCATTTTAAAATCGTAGATATGAGTTGGGGACTTTGGATGTGTGGCAGGGGTCTCTGTGGGTGTACGGTCCCCTGTTGCCTAACCCTAGCTTGGCCAGTCCCCATAGTAATTTCCCTGTATCCAGGTGCATTGACCCCTGAAGCAAAATCCAGTCTGTGGGCAACATCCTTCCATGGCCGGAAGCTCCAGATCTTCTCTACAGGGAAAGGTCCAGAGGCTTCCATTGTTCCCCTCAATGGACTCGTCACATCCAGAGTGATGGTGTTTGCGATCTCAAACAGACTCATGGATCCTCAGAGCTCCAAAAAACCTCTCTCTAAAGCAGGAGAGGGTTATTTCTAGACCTGAACATTTGGAGAGCCAGCAGTCGTGGACGCCTGCACAGGCTTTGTTGCAATGGGGGCAACATACAAATGTTTTAAATAAATAAAATAAATAAATAAAGGGTGTGATTGAGGAAGCAGAATTCACAGAGGACAGTCTGCCATGAGCTGGCCACCCTGAGTGCTAAAGCAAGGCAAATGGACTGGCCAGGCTGATAAGGAGATGTGGAAGGATCATGCGTGAGGCGTGCAGCAAAAGCAACGATGGGAGTTGTGGTGCTTTCAATATGGAGAGGGTTGTTTTATTTTTATTTTTTTGGTAGCATGAACTTTGTGTACACACACACACACACAAGGGTGCAAAACGGGTTTGAAAAGCTAAAGGGTGAGACCAAATGGTCACTATAAAATGGAAAAAGTTCCATTTGTGACCTGTCCTGGTTGCTAAATGGAATATGAATGCCATTGATAAAAGGAAAGCACTGAACCCAATGTTCAAAATAAGCCTCCTGCAGACAAAAAAGAAAAGAAACGAAAAAGACGTTACATTCTGTGAGCAAGACAGGATCTCCTGAAGCCTTACAGAGCTGGGACACCTGGAATGTTTACTAGCTGCCTTTTGATACAAGTCTCCAGATAGGGACACTTAACACAGCAGGAAGATACAGAGTGAAGCAAAGGATTCTGGGTGCTATGCCGAGGACTTCTATTCCATTGTTTGACCTTGCATGAAAGGCTGCAGATCTTTTCTGAACAAGCAAAGAAAGCTACTCTGGCCTACAGGAAGACACATTTCCTTTGTCAATTTAGTCGGGTGCAAGGCAATATTAAGAATGCCCAAGGGATGACAAAGCAGTTAGAAATGAAGCACAAGTTGCTTTGCCCGACACTCTCAGTGCTTGCTTTTCTGGATGACTGCATGCCGGCTCCAGTACCAGAAGTTGCTGGAGAACATGGGCATGAAAGTCATGCGATTGTGTTTACATCCTACTTGCGGCTTTCCCACAGCCCGCTGGTTGACCACTGTGGGAACAGAATGCTGTGCTACGTAGATCCTAGTCCGATCTAATGCGGTTCTGCTTATGGTCTTGCTCTGCACCAGAACAAAACCTGTGCTGTCCTGATTTCTGTCCAATTTTTCTGTTGTCCCTGTCCCCTTTGATGGAGAAACTACAGCTGCTGGAGGGACTGAGGGTTGTCATCTCTTGCACTGCTACTTCGGAAGTCGTTCTCTGTTAACATGTTTCGCCACCAGCCTCAAAGTTAATACAGAGGCACTGATTCCTTCTCTGGTCACTGGGGAGAGAAGTTTTGCAAGGGCTACTTCCCTCTAGAACAGGCAGAACTTCAGCATCAAACTTTTGAGCTGCCCGAAGGATTCTCCAGTGGAGGCAGGTAAGTGGAGGACCCCCAGGCAAGGCTATCCAGAGATATTTTGCTACCCAAGGAGAAGGAAAAGGCAACGCTCCCTCTCCATTGCACTTGCAGGAGCCGGCTGGTTCATTCTTACTTCAGCTTGGAGAAAGTGACAGTGTTCTCCAGCACACCCAAGACTAAGGGCTAATTTAGGGGGCCAAGCAGAGCCTGTGGGGCCTGCATAGCTCTGTCCGCCAGCAGAAAGAAGCAGCCACAGAGTTCAAGAGGAGCAGCCAAGAAGTTTCCCCTCCCACCCAGCACTCAATGCCTGCAGCAATTCCTTTACTCTGCCTAATGGCAAGGCTGGCTCCAATCCCTGGCTTCTTTTGTACAACAGCAAGCTGGAAGATGAGGGTTTTTCTAACCCTCTTTAAGTATCAGTGGATGAATGTAAACAACTTTGTACTCTAGTGTGCTAAATTTGTAAATGGGCTCCCTCTGTACCTCCTTATGTGTGTAAAGCACATGCTCCATTAGTGAGGGGTAGACCCTCTCCAGCTGGCATGTTTATCCCAGGGTAGGTGCAGTGGGACCAGTGTGGACCGGGGCTTGCCTTTGCTGTCGGTAGCTTTCTCGCCTAATTGCGATGGTGAAATCCAGACACCCTACCTTGCAAAGCCTTTGAAGTCAACAATAGATTTCTGGCTCAGAATGTAGAATTCCACTTGGAATCCCTCACACTGACTGTAGCCCCTTTCCTTTGCCTCTTCTGGCTTGGGGTTGTCATTTACTGCCCCTGTGTCTCCAGCAGCAGCAGCTTTCCCAGAGGTTTTCTATATGGGATAGTCATCATGCACTTGTGATTTCTTACTTTCTGTTCCTATGCTTTCCTTAGATTTTGTTGATCCTCCAGTTTTACTTCTGTTTTTAAAGAGCATTATCCCAAGGTTATTTTATTTTATGTTATTTTATGTTATTTTATTTTATTTTGAGAGCAGGGAAATGGGGCATTTCCATGTTAGTGAAAGGTAGTTTCCTACTTTTGTGTATGTGCTATTCCACCTTTGCACACCCTCACCTAAGGCTTATATAGGGGAAAGCATGCAAGAAAGCAATCTGTCTAATGTTCAGATATCAAGTCTGTGATGACACTGAAAATAGAGAGCGGATTTACAGCCCTGCTTGGAAAAGCTGGTGCTTACCCCTGTGGTCAGGGTTAAGACAAACCTTTCAGAATCTGCCCCTCTATCATCCATGGACTTCCTCTTATGCTCAGCCTGCTCCTGCAAAGCAAGCCAAGCCAAGAGCAAGGCCACACACACTCCTGGAGCCCCGGTTGCACAACTGGCAACCTTCCCCATCAGGTGCAGCTGCCCAAAGAGCAAATGCAGGTTGCCGAGGAGGGGCACTGCAAGGAGGCACGGCAGGGGCACTTCATGGAAAGGCAAGATTTTGGAGAGACCTCTCTAGTGCCAGGTATTTTCCAGACCTAAATCAGAGAGGAAGCATCCACGCAAGTCCTGTGCTGTGTTGCAAACTGTAGAAACCAAATTTGTACTGCATATATTCTGAAGCAAACGCACTTGGGAAAGGGGTGAGTTCACACTTGCTATTTCAGGATGAACAAAGGCAGCCAAGTTATTGATGCAGATTTCCCATCTTAGCTGGCCATAAAACTTCACATGAAGTTTTATCTGTGCATTGACAAATCCTCTCTGCAGGTAAAGTAGAAAAAATGACCATAAAAAGGACACCGATGCATCACTTGGTTTGGTCGCAGATGTTAAGTCGCAATCATGGAACAATAAACACTTGATCCATTTTCACATGTGATGATGTACACAGTTCACAGATATACATTTCCCCCCTACATAGTACAAATAGAATAGTGTTACAATGATGTCCTCTCTGTCATGGGCACATCAGCTTTCATCCCAACAACAGCAACAACAACAACAACAAAAATGCAAGATCACAAATACAGCAACTCTGGACTGTATTAATTCTTGTTACAGAATACAGTGTTTCAAACCCATCCCTGAAGGATCAGAATCACTTCTTAGGGAACTATGCAGGTAGTCACAAAAGAAAAGGATAAAGTAAAATGTTCCTTTTGCAGAGCAGTAGTGTAAGTATCTGCAGGATCATGATGAATGCTTACTGTATGAGGTAATGCATGCAGGATCAGACTGAATTGCAAAAGTAGCACTTTGTTTTTAGCATCAGAAAGAGTGCCTATGTAGTGATGTAAGCCACCAGTATGTTGTTGTCCGATCGAGATGGTCTAGTACAGAGTTTGCTTAAGGAGAAAGAAGAATGGTACATGTATTCCAGCAATATTTGATGGGGCACAAATTGCCTGCTCGTGCTCAGTACATCACTGAAGCGTCTGCTGCTTCTCCTGCACGGAATGGCTTGTTCTGGTCATGCAAGCCGGGCTGCAGCGTTCCTTTTGCTTCTCTGGCCTGGGCTTTCCTCTGCAGATGCTGCTGGGAAAGCTCTTGCTCAAGGGATGTCAGCAGCTTAGCGGTCTGCAACAGCCTGCAGAGGGGAACAAAACTTCTCTGAGCGGAGCGGCCGTTGCACCTGGTTGCCTAATCAGCCCCGGGTGAGTTGGCCTGGCAGCAAAGGGGCCCGGTATTTCTTCACGGGAAAGGTACTCAGACGTGGGCTCATTGTTGGAGGAGGCTGTTCGGCACTCCCATGGCGTGTGTGTGAGGAGGAGAGAAAGAGAGAGAACTGCTTCACCTATTTAGACAATAAAACATCTCAATATTAGATCTGCTCAGGAGATGCCCCGTCTTATGCTATTAACTTCCTCAGTGCAGAGTGGAATATTAACTTGGTGCCGAAAAGATGACAGCATTGGTGCCAGCCAGGTTCAGTGGGAAGTTTATGCCATAACTGGGGGAACCACTGAGAAAACCCACTCCCTTTTTGTACCCTCCTGAACCTCACTAAGCGGATTTGCTTGGAGGAAGGCCCCAAATGTGTTTGTAGTGTTGGGCTGGTTCATGTTGAGAGAGGCATGCCATCAGGTATTGCAGTCCTAGGCTGTGTAAGGCTTCGTAGGTTAAAACCAGTCCTTTGAATTGGACTGGTTCAGAACATACAGGCAGCCGATGCAAGCAGCAAATGTGTTTATACACTCAGGACATCTAGTTCCAGGTATTAATTTGGCTGCCACGTTTTGCACAAATTGGAGGTTTTGAGTGGTCTTTAAGGATGGCTTCATGTAGGGTTCATTGCAGTAAAGCAACTAGGAGGATACCAGCACCTAGATAACTGCAGCCAGGTATCCATATCTTGGTGGGGGATAGCCTGGCAGCCAGCCAAAGAGCCCTTGTGCCACTAAACCACCTCAAATGATAGAGATGACTTCATGAGAACCTTGAGCTAGGAACTGCTCCTTTGAGGGGAATAAGAAAAGGCTGAGCACCTTCCCACTGGCCAGAAGGACCACCCACCAGCAGCATCTCCGTCTTGTTTGCCCTGAACTTCAGCTCAGTGGTCCTCATCCCATCACTGTAACAGCCAAGCACCCACTGAACTCATCCGCAGCCCCACCAACTATGGTTGAAGAGGAGAAGTGGGGCTGTGTGTTGCCAGCATACTGATGTTAAAGGTTAAAGGTAAAGGTTTCCCCTTGACGTTATGTCCAGTCATGCCTGACTCGAGGGGGCGGTGCTCATCTCCGTTTCCTGGTCGAGGGAGCCAGCGTTTGTCTGCAGACAGTCTCCGTGGTCATGTGGCCAGCATGACTGAACACCGAAGTGCACGGAAAGCTGTTACCTGCCCACCGAAGTGGTACCTTTTTATCTACTTGCATTTGCATGCTTTCGAACTGCAAGGTTGGCAGGAGCTGGGACGGAGCAACGGGAACTCACCCCGTTGTGCAGATTCGAACCGGTGACCTTTCGATTAACCAGCCCAGCAGCCCAGCTGTTTAAACCACTGTGCCACCTGCAGTACTGATGTTAGTACACTCTAAAACTCCAGATGGTCCCATGCAGTGGTTTCATGCAGATGCTAAAATAGACCTCTGAGGAACCATGAAGCTGAGCAATATTCCCTAAGCAAAACCTTCGTGAGCTATCCATCTCAGTAAGGAGGGGGACCTCAGCAATATAGTCTGCCCACTCCCACCTCAGCCTGTCTCCCCAGGTGAATGTCACAGCTGATGGATCCAGGAGTAGTAAAGAGGGCACACTCCCCCATCTCTTTCACAACATTGGTCATCATAGTGGGCAACCAATGTTACCTTCATGCTGAAATCTGGTCATACCCTGACGGAAACCCTGATTGAAATGGATCCAAATAATTGGTCTCATCCAAGGGCAGTTGAATCTGGTTGGTCACCACCCACTCAAGATCTTCAGGCCCTTTCTTTAGGAGTGGTCTGACCACCACCCCTTTCAGTTGGCTTGGTATCGCTGCCTCTGAACAAGGAGGCATTAACCATGCCCCTGCTGGATTTTACCAGGCAATCAGGCAAGGATCCCCTCACCTTGGCTCATAAAGGTGGCCAAGAACTGTGCCAATGTCCTTGGGTTGTACCAGTTGAAACTCATTAAAAGCCAATGCATGAAGCCGGGCGCTGGATACCTTTGGCATGTCCCCCATCAGGCGTATTGCCGCCTCATGTCTGGCCCAGCAGGTACAGTCCTTCCCCAGGGTCCACTGTAGTTGGCTTGCATTCACAATCAACCCAGGGGGGCTTGCAGGCCCTTGCTGGCTATTCCGCAAGCAGGAACAAGAGTCTCGCGCACAGCAAGCAACAAACAGGGCCAGGGCTGGTAGTTGGAAAGGAGCCAGCTCACCTTCCTTGTATAGGGTCCTACTTGTTAGGGCTCCAAGGCTGTGTGTGGAATATTAGTCACCCTTTCCAACATGGGTCCTAAAACCAGTGCTTTTTTTTTGTAAAAAAAAAAAAAAAAAGTGCCGGAACTCAAGTCTTGGAGTCACACTTTTACACTAAAAAAGATTTTCAATTCACCAACTTTGTTTGAAATAAAGAACTTATTTACCTTGTGCACGTAGCCTGTCACTCTACACACACATAAACATAATGGTCGCCGCCGTGGCACTAAGCGCACGACCAAGCAGCGTCCCAAGCCAAGCAGCACCCTCACAATCAGCGCGGACACACAAGCAGCCCGCAGGCACTATGTTAATGATTTTTGCTGCCGACCTGCTATGCCCAACTGGGCGATTCAGAATCACTTGGAAAAATCCATCAAAAAAAGGTGCCAGAACGCTGTTCCGGTGCGTTCTATCTCGAAAAAAGCCCTGCCTAAAACTACAGCCTGGGGGCCACATCCAGCCCGCCATTCCCATATCCAGCCCACCATGCCCATTTCGACCCCACATGCACACCCGCCGCCACCCACCTCGCCCCACACGCAGGGAGGCAGCAGCTTGCTCGCTCGGAGAAAACGCTCACCAAGCGAGCAAGCCGCGGCCTCATGCGCCTGCCTTGCAGTGCATGCCCGCCCCTGCCTTGCCTCCCCTTGCCGCGCGCCTGCCCCGCCACCCCCCCGCCCCAGCGCATGTGCCCGCACACGCTGCCCCCGCCCCGCTCTGGCCCACGCACACCGCGGGCACCAGGCCCAGCCCCAGCAGCTTTCAACTGGCCCCCTGGTGCAAAAGTTTGAGGAACCCTGCTTTACAATAAACTCTCTGTTGAGGTTCCAGAATTTGCTTATGAATTGATTAGAAAGATGCTAGCTCAAAGGACAACCAAAAATTACTCTTTTATGTCATAGCAGCAAGAAAGGGAATATTTTTTAGGGAAATATTAAATTGTGAGCTTTAGCAACCATAAGCAAAATTAAGTTGGTTCTTTGGGTAAAACAGGGAAGATACAATATACCATATTTTTTGCTCTCTAAGACTCACTTTTTCCCCCCTCAAAAGTAAGGGGAAATGTCTGCGTCTTACAGAGCGAATATGTGTGTGCAGTAAGTCTGTCAGATGTGCAGCCCATGGGGAAGTGATGGGGAATGTGCCTGTGATTATGTGCCCATTTGATTCAGAATATTTTTTTTCTTGTTTTCCTCCTCTAAAAACTAGGTGCGTCTTATGGTCAGGCGCGTCTTACAGAGCGAAAAATACGGTATATCCTTTTGAAGAGGTATGGAGCACTTTAGGACTTTTTGGAATAAGTAGGTATAAGAGGCACTATTCCTGAATTACTGCAGCTTCTCATTGCCTTATACCACCCAGTTTCCTTAAAGAAAGTTCCACTGAACTCAGTGGGGCTCACTTCTGAGTAGACCCATATAGGAACTGTGTGGGTTTTCACTTTTAGACTTTTAATTGTCTTAGGGTTCTACTGTACTGCTGCCTGGTAGGTGAACAGTTCAAATCTCTGAGGCTCTCAAGGACCCTGGGACAGGAGTGCCTCTTCGCCTCTATCCCCACTTCCAGTGTTTTCTCCTAGGCGGGCCTCTGGTCCGGTCCGGTCCAGTCCTGATCTGGTGGATCCTTGGCTTCTTTTCCCCTGTTCCATGTACCCACATGTCCCCCCTCTGCATTCTCTCTCCTCATCTGAAGCTGTAACCTCAGGTGAAGAGCTACCATGGACCTTTCTATGGTGGCTGGGAGAGGTTAGGAGAGGCTGTAGAGGGGGCTCTTCAGCATCCTACAGCATGCCGGATGCTATTTAGGGAGAGTAGGATTGCCCTGTGAGAGAAGGATTGTTCCACGGGTTTCAATACCATAGAGCTTGTAATAGGGATATGAGCTTGAAATGCTCAAGAGTAGCAATGTCTTCATGTTTGTAGGGCTTGATCATCTGTTTCTAACTTATTTAGTAATGGTAAGTTATTGGCCAGGTCTGATATTTAAAACTTTTGGTCAGATGGAACTTGAATGGTTTATGTATGAGATTGATGTACAGAAAAGAAGTCATGCTACTCTGCTGTTTTCTCTAATTATAACTCGCTCTGCATGGGGCTGCCCTTGAAGACAGTCCAGAAACTTCAGCTGGCACAAAACAGGGCAGCATGACTCCTGGTGGGAACAGGACTGCACACCCATGTGACCCGGATATTAAGTCATCTTTAGTGGTTACTAGTTGAGTTCTGGGCCCAATCTAAGGTGCTTGTTTTGACATATAAAGCCCTAAATGGCTTGGGACCACTATCCCTCTGCGGTGGTGCCCCATCTGTGGAATGTGCTCCCCAGAGAGGTCCGCCTGGCACCGTCGTTATTTGTTTTTCGGCGCCAGGCTAAGACCTTTTTATTCAAACAATATCTTAACAATGTTTAATATTTATAGGTTTAAATTGTGCAGCCAGGGTGTTTCCGAGTTTTAACTGTAATTGTATGATATTTATTTATTTTTATAATAAATTTTATTGAAATTTTAAACTACACTACAAGTTTCTCAAATACATCAAATACATCGGACAGCTGGGTCAGCCCCCCATAACACAATCTTTTCCCACTCTGTAATCATAATCAAATCAATTTATAAAAGTTAAAAAACATCTTTAAATCTACGCCAAGTCCCGTTTCTCTAGCCAGTCGTAAAAAAAGTTCCAAGTTTGATAATGGTCTGTATCATCCTTGTCCTTCAATAGCAAAGTCAGTCTATCCATTTCTGCACAGTCCAGAATCTTCCTCAGAGTCAACTCCTCAGTGGGTAATTCCTCACTCTTCCAGTATTGAGCAAGTGCGATCCTCGCCGCTGTGATTAAATGTAATATCAGGTACATTTCTTGTTTACTTACATTTTCCGGTATAATGCCTATAGATTTTTATAGGTTATAGGTTTTTATAGGTTATAGATTTTTTTAGCATTTCCTCAAGCCATTTGTGTATTTTAACCCAATACTTTTTCACATAATCACAGGTCCACCACATATGATAAAATGTACCTACACCATGTTTACACTTCCAGCATCTATTGGACATATTTGGAAACATCTTAGCTAATCGATTTGGCGACAAATACCATCTGTGAAACATTTTGTACAAATTTTCTTTATACGAGGTTGCTAAAGTTACCTTAATATTTCTCTCCCACAACTTTTGCCACTTTTCAAATTCAATATTGTATCCAAAATTTTGTGCCCAAGTTATCATAGTATCCTTGACCTGTTCTCCTTCCATCTTTCTGTTAAGCAGAAACTCATAGATTCTCTTAATCATTTTCTCATCTGCTTTTAACATCACTTGATCAAAATCTGTTAACTCTTTATAAAACCCCCATATTTTGCAGTCTTTGGCATATCTTGATTGCATCTGCACCTTATACCACCATGATATATTAAGTCCCTGTTCTTGTGTTTCTTGCTCCAGTTTTAAGCCTCCATCCTTATCTAAAATATCATCCTATCTTATGATCTCTTCAAAATTTAAGACATTTGGATAGACGAAGGCTTCCATAGGTGAGAGCCATCTCGGTAGCTTATTATACAGTTTTAACTTTAGCTTTTCCCATACTAACATTAGCGATCTTCTGATAAAATGACTTAAAAAAATCCCCTGAGACTTAACCTTCTCATACCACATATAAGCATGCCAACCCATTTGTAAGTCATGACCCTCCAGGTACAAAATTCTCTTATTTCGCAAGGTTATCCATTCTTTTAGCCAAGTACAAATAGAGGCTTGATAGTATAACATCCAGTCCGGTAATCCAAACCCCCCATTCATCTTAGTTCCTTGAAGCATTTGTAGTTTAATCCTTGCTTTCTTTTTCTTCCAAATACATCTCGAAACTTGACCGTTTAGATCCTCAAAAAACTTTTTATCGATTTTTACCGGAATCATTTGGAATAAAAACAGAAATTTTGGTAAAATGTTCATTTTAATCAGTGCTATTCTTCCCATCAAAGACAATTGTAGATTGGCCCATCTCTCCAGGTCATTTTTAGTATCTTTCAGTAATTTATCATAGTTATCTTCTTTCAAAGTCGTACATTTAGCTGTAAGATAAATTCCCAAGTATTTTACCCTCTTAACAATCTGTAAATCCACTAGTTCTTGGAGTTCTTTTTTCTGCTTTTGTGTAGGATTTTTAACTAAAAGCTTCGTCTTTTCTTTATTTATTTTCATCCCCGCAACATCCCCATATTCCTCAATCTTTTGTAAAAGCTTAGGTATAGTTACAGATGGTTCCTCTGTTATAAAAACCAAATCATCTGCAAACGCTTGCAACTTATACTTTTCATCCCTAACTTTAGTGCCTTTGATATCGTCATCATCTCGAATGTTCCTGTTCAAGACCTCCAAAATCAAGATGAACAATAGAGGTGACAGTGGGCATCCCTGCCTTGTACCCTTTTGTATCTCTATTGCTTTTGCACAATCTCCATTAATTACAATCCTGGCCGACTGTCTTTGATAGATGCTTGAAATCGCATTCATAAACCTTTCCCCAAATTGCATTTGCTCCATCTGATACATCATAAATTGCCAATTAACATTATCAAAAGCTTTCTGAGCATCTAAAAATAATAAAGCCATTGGCTTTTCCGTATGTATCTCATAGTATTCTAAAATATCCAAGATAGTCCTCAGATTACTCTTCATTTGTCTTTTAGGCAGGAAACCATTTTGGTCTGGATGTATAAAGTCTCTTAAAAACTTCTTCAACCTTTCTGCCAATATTGAGGCAAAAATTTTGTAATCCACATTTAATAGTGATATAGGTCTAAAATTCTGAATCTCAGTTAAATCCATGTCTTCTGTAGGTATTAGAGTTATATTTGCCTCCGTCCAAGTGTCTGGTATTTTGGCATTAAGCAATGCTTCATTACATATGTCTTTAAGAAAAGTAGCAAAAACTCCTTCAAACAATTTATAAAATTCCGCTGGTAAACCATCCGGACCAGGAGTTTTATCGTTCTTTTGTCGTGTAATTGCCTCTGTTATTTCCAATTGTATGATATTTATTTATTTGTGTGAGCCTTCCCGAGGCTATATAGCAAGGGGACAGCATACAAAAACTCTAAATAAATAATAAGTAAATAATACCTGAAGGACAGCCTGGTCCCAAATGCACCTACCCAGCCTTTCAGATCCGTTTTGGAGGCCCTTCTGAAAGAGCCATCCTCTGAGGAGGTAAGGAGGACGGCGAATAGAAGAGGGGACTTCTCAGTAGTTGCGTCCCACCTGTGGAACAGCCTCCCGAAAGCAGTTCGCCTGGTGCCCTCCTTACAATCCTTTGGCACCAGGTGAAAACAACTGTATTTTCTAGATATTTTAATAACTAATTTGATCTGATAATTTTAGTGATATTGCTGGTTTCGTTTATACTGTCTTAATTGTTATCCCTCGGCTGTGTACTGTTATGTGCTATTGTTTTCCTTGTATTATGTTTGTGTGTTTTAATTGATTGTTTTTACAGTCATTTTTTTTTCCTTATTGTAATCTGCTTCGAGTGTCTTTAGGTCAATTTAGTGATATATAAGTTTAATAAAGGAATAAATGAATAAATATTATGATTGTGATATTTCAAATTTTCTCAATTTTAATTGAGAAAATTAAAAGAGGGCTTGCATACGTTGCTGAAAACTATTATTTGGGAGTAAGCATCATTTCCTTGTAAAAGAAACATCTTTTCTAGCGAAACACTCATGGAAAAAGATTGTTGGCTTGAGCCTATTTCCAATTTATCTGTCCAAATTTGATGAGATGGACTTCTGAATAAAAATGCACCTAGGGAAATTCGTGGCTCCCTTCTCCATTTAGACACAGAAAGGAAGACACTAGCAAAGCAGCCAGCTGGGGCAGCCATTTTGTTCCCATGCACCACGATAAGGGCGGGTTGATGCACCAGGATGTAGAGGAGCCTCATTGCACACGGAGCATTTTTCCATATGAGGCATTTATTACTCTCATGGTTGTTTACAAGCTGTTGAGGCAAGGAAGTGATTCTCCCATTTTGCTTCAGTGTTTACAGGGCATTCCCTGCCGTTGTTCTTCAGAACAGGGGAAATGGCATTGTTTCTTAGCATGTGTTTGACCTACTCTGGAGTAGCATAAGGTCACCTAGAAGTTCTGCTGTTGAACGGCAGGAAAGGAAAAGCTCCTTGTGCAGAGCTCATATCTTAAAGCTGTGACAACACCAGACAGCCTTAGATGGAAAAGCCTGCAGAGGCACAACCGGGATCCACCAGGATGCCTGTAGAAGTGCATCCTGCCTGGATGATTTAACTTTTGAGAAGGTCCAAAGAGAAATGGAAATGCGGCAGGACATAAATGCAACTATAATACTAGGAATAACAGGGAACATCTTGCTTCTCCTGGTCTACTGGAGGAGGAAGGGGGAGACACACCACCCCTTGTGCCTGATTGTCTGTCAGGCCCAATGCAATATGTTGTGCAATATGTTGTGTGAACTGAGCCATTGTCTGCTAATGATCCAAATGGCAGCATCTCCAATGCCTCCTAATCATGTTCATGAGTGGCAAGAAGTCAGAAGAATGTTCTTCCTTAACGCACTGAAAAATAAATTCAATACATTTGTGATTGTATGTATTGCCTTCCTTTTAATCAAATTATTACTGTATTTCTTTTGGCTTTATATTCTGCATAGGTCCAGAGTACGGCCTACAGCATGGGCGTGTTCACATTCAATGGGGATTTTGGTGACCTCCTAGAAAACTACAGTGATTTTTCCACTCTTGATCCCTTCAGCATAGATGAAGCTGTCATTTCTGGAGCGGCACCCTGCAAGTCTGAAGTGATCACTGGACTCAAATATGTGACAGCATTCATCTATTGCCTGGTGTGCCTTCTGAGCCTGTTGGGCAACTTGCTGGTGGTGCTGGTGGTCATTTATAACAGGGGGAACCGGTCTGTTACTGATATCTATCTCCTGAACCTAGCCATCGCTGATCTTCTCTTTGCCCTCAGCTTGCCCATATGGGCCGTTTATCGAGCTCATGAGTGGATCTTTGGCACTGCCATGTGCAAAATTGTCTCCACCCTTCTGGAGGTCAACTTCTATAGTGCCATCCTCCTGTTGGCCGCTATCAGTATTGATCGCTACCTGGCCATAGTTTATGCTACTCGAGCAGCCACTGAGAAGAGGCACTGGGTCAAGTTTGTCTGTGTTGGCATCTGGCTGTTCTCCTTGCTCCTCTCCCTCCCCATCATCTCCTTCCGTGAGGCTTTTCAGTACTCAGATCCCCCTCAAACAGTTTGTTATGAGAACATTCAGGGAAGCGAAACATCTGACTGGAGGGTGGTGCTGAGGATCCTGCCACAGACGTTTGGCTTCATCATCCCATTGATCATCATGCTCTTTTGCTATGGGATGACAGTGCACCAGCTTTTCCAGACCAAGAATAGCCAAAAGGAGAAGGCCATGAAGGTCATCCTGGCTGTGGTGCTGTTCTTCCTGGTGTGTTGGCTGCCCTACAATGTCTCCCTGCTTGTTGATACCTTGATGAGGACTGGTGTTATTGAGGACAGTTGTGAGCGCCGTTCTGTTCTTGACAGAGCCCTTTTCGGTACAGAGATCCTGAGCTTCACTCACAGCTGCATCAACCCCTTCATATATGCCTTCATAGGGCAGAAGTTCCGAAACAACTTCCTGAAGATCTTGGTCACCCGAGGCCTCATCAGCAAGGAAATCCTGATTAGGTACAGAAAGGGATCTACCTTCTCATCTACTTCTGGCAACACCTCAACGACCCTTTAATTGCAGTGCTGAAGGGAGGTAGGTAGCTAAAAAAGACACAAACAGTATCAGGATGGTCCAGTTATTCTTACATGGAAGTCTTAGTAGACTTTAATATTCAGATTAAGGTGATAACACTGATGCCTCCAAAACTGTGGTTGCCAGTTGTGGCCTTGACAAATTCCCACCTGCATCTGATGATAGTGGATGTGGTTCTCCTCAACAATTTTGCTTCAAGTGCTCCAAGAAAAAGGAAACCATATTCTGAACAAAAAAAGACTACCAATGTACAGAGTGAGAATACAGTGACTGGGCTTGCATGACATGACAAGACATTGTGGTTTGCTACCTCTGGTATGTTCTTCTGTTGTGCAACCTGGACCTATTTCCCCAGGTTGACTTGTTATTGGGTGTCAACCCGTGGGTTCTTGTAGGAATTGTTGTACAACATGAGGGGTTCACATGTTGTTGGAACCCAGGTGGCTGAAACCATGTTGCATACAGGAGATTGTCTGCAGAGCCATTTGGTGAAAAATGGCCAAACCCCCTTGCCACTCTGGCCAAGCACTTCCTGACTATCTCCAGTACCAGCCTCCCCAAAAGTGCCCAAGTGGTAGTTAGAGGCAGCTGGCACTGGCTTTCTTGACTCCCTGCCGTGAATATGAGCAATTCTGGGTTTGTTGATATCAAGGCAGCTTTCAAAACCCCCATTTTGGCAGTGCCTGATGGCACCTTGGATGGGCTACCTTTAAAAAATGTAAAACAACTTTTCTGTCCCTCTTAATTTTAGCAAAGATTTGTGATTTTTCTTTTTTTTTGTCCATACTCCCCCCCCCCCCCCCCAATACAGACCATTGGTCCATCTCTGTATATTGTCCTACTAAAGTTAAAAAAGCCTTTGACAGCTCTCAAAGCTAAACTGCTTCAGCGAATTGGGGCAGCTTACACTTCTGTGTGTTTCAGATTGGCAATACCTTGGGAACAAGTGCAAAAGTGAGGGCACCTTTGGGCAGGGCTTTGTTTGTCATAGAACGCACCGGGATGGCGTTCCGGCACCTTTTTTGGACTGATTTTCCCAAGTGATTTGAATCGCCCTGTTGGGCATAGCAGGTCGGCAGCAAAAATAATTAAAATAGTGCTTGTGGGCAGCTTGTGTGTCGGCGCTGATTGTGAGGACGCCGCTCGGCTTGGGACGCTGCTCGGCTTGGGATCGGTCGTGTGGTCGCACGCTGAGCGCTTACTGCCGGCGGCGAGCATTATTTTTACGTGTGTATAGAGTGACTGGGTACATGCAAAAGGTAAAAAAGTTCTTTATTTCAAAAAAAGTTGGTGAATTGAAAATCTTTTTTAGTGTAAAAGTGTGACCCCAAGACATTTTTTTTACAAAAAAAGCACTGCCTTTGGGGGCGATGGGTCCGCCCAGCCTCCCCAAGGATCTTGCTGCAAAGGGAAAGAACCATGCTGCCTCTGCGGGGCCTGGCCAGGCTGAGTGCCTGCGGCTCTCTGCAGGGAGGCGCTCTCCCCGCCCACACGGTCCATTGCCCAGCATTTCCGCACCTGCACAAGTAGGAACTCTGCAGCTACGGGGCAAGGCAAAAAGCTCATGTTCGGAAAAATTAAGAGGGACAATTCCACTGAAAATGCTTGGCATCCGCAGGCAGTCCCCGAAACATGCTGCTGGGTCTCTTGGCAAGGACTATCCTTAATTGTCAAAATGGGGCTTAGGCAAGCCCCTTTGCTAATTGGCTTTCACAAATGAAGAAAAAGGGTTCCAAGGGAAACTGCCCTGGTAAACCTGAAATGGCTCATGTCTGGCGTGTGGGGAGACAACTTCATCCTCATGAAGCATCCCCTGGGATATAGCAGCAGGACCGAGTTGGGCAGGAGGGGGACAGCAACCTGCAGTGATCCAGGTAGTCTTTCTGGTACACTGTGGACTGTTTGCAATCCATTTTTTGCCAAGGTGGATTAGCGTGATGTGCAAACACACCCAGAGTCTCATGAATGGTACCTGAAGGATGGGGCATCTCATGACAGACGTTTGCCTGGAGGTAGCCAACATTATGCTTTCTCTTTATTTTAAATGCGCCTGTCTTTTGTATATTTTAAACTCAAAATGTTTGTATGTGTTGATGAGTATGTGATTTCACTGTAAGCATATCTGAGCAATTGTGATTAAATCAGTTCATTTGCTTTTGGCACAAGCAGTTTTCCATTGTGTTGGACTAAGAAAAAGATGTTTTCATGGCCATTAGTCCAGGGGATGGAAACACTCACCCAACTTATCTGATGCTCGTGATTCAGAGCTGTGAAAGGAAGCTCTGTCAGGGCTGGTGTTTGCGGACAGCCACTGGTCAGGTGGGGACAACTGAGGTCCCACTGAGATCAATACAGTCTGCACAGCTTTGGGTGCCAGACATCTCAGGGAGCAAGTTCCCTTTTATTGCACAGGGATGATCTCTATATTGTGGGTGGCAAGTAGAAGGCCTGGCAGAAGCTCCATAGAGATATATCCTTTCACAGGTACTAATGGATTGTCACAGTTGATGAGATGTTTGCGGAATAAAGCCTTCTTCATTACCTGTTGCCCATCTCTTACATTTCCTATATGTCGCAAACAGGGGTGGGCAGAAGGGAGATCAGGATCTTCTTGCAATCTACACAGCTTCTGACACGTGGTGCTTAGAAACGGTATCACGTATAGCTGCTTTGAATGAGACTGCACTGCCTGAACAAAGAGCTTGGAAGGTAACCAGGCATGTGTCCTTGCGGGCTTCCATATCTGTTCCATAGAACAGATCCTAGTGCAGCTGTCCCGTTTTTCCCCCTCCTTAATGCATTTTCTGCATTAGGAGACAAGTTAGAAGAAGTGGCAAGAGAACATGGAAGGGTCATGAGTAGCCCATTCACCAAACAGCTGCTGGAAGAGTCACAGCTGGTCCCAAAACAGCCATTTCATAGAAAGGCAAACCAGTGAGACTAAAATACATCAGCTTGCCCAAAAACCTGAGTGCAAGGCAGAGCTGAGACTAAGGCTTGAGGCACAAATGTACTCTCCCCTTCCCCTTTACAGGATCATCTTCCACATCCACTCGTGTTCTCATCCCACATCATGAGCATGCTAGATCCACTAACACAGGCACTGCCTTCTCTCTCCTGCCCCACTGGCCCCCAAACACCTCCACAGTCTTCCCTCTGGAGCATCCTTCTCACACTCAGTATGTTTTCATTATAACCATCATTTTAAAATCGTAGATATGAGTTGGGGACTTTGGATGTGTGGCAGGGGTCTCTGTGGGTGTACGGTCCCCTGTTGCCTAACCCTAGCTTGGCCAGTCCCCATAGTAATTTCCCTGTATCCAGGTGCATTGACCCCTGAAGCAAAATCCAGTCTGTGGGCAACATCCTTCCATGGCCGGAAGCTCCAGATCTTCTCTACAGGGAAAGGTCCAGAGGCTTCCATTGTTCCCCTCAATGGACTCGTCACATCCAGAGTGATGGTGTTTGCGATCTCAAACAGACTCATGGATCCTCAGAGCTCCAAAAAACCTCTCTCTAAAGCAGGAGAGGGTTATTTCTAGACCTGAACATTTGGAGAGCCAGCAGTCGTGGACGTCTGCACAGGCTTTGTTGCAATGGGGGCAACATACAAATGTTTTAAATAAATAAAATAAATAAATAAATAAAGGGTGTGATTGAGGAAGCAGAATTCACAGAGGACAGTCTGCCATGAGCTGGCCACCCTGAGTGCTAAAGCAAGGCAAATGGACTGGCCAGGCTGATAAGGAGATGTGGAAGGATCATGCGTGAGGCGTGCAGCAAAAGCAACGATGGGAGTTGTGGTGCTTTCAATATGGAGAGGGTTGTTTTATTTTTATTTTTTTGGTAGCATGAACTTTGTGTACACACACACACACAAGGGTGCAAAACGGGTTTGAAAAGCTAAAGGGTGAGACCAAATGGTCACTATAAAATGGAAAAAGTTCCATTTGTGACCTGTCCTGGTTGCTAAATGGACTATGAATGCCATTGATAAAAGGAAAGCATTGAACCCAATGTTCAAAATAAGCCTCCTGCAGACAAAAAAGAAAAGAAAGAAAAGAAAAGAAAAGAAAAGAAAAGAAAAGAAAAGAGAAAAGAAAAAGACGTTACATTCTGTGAGCAAGACAGGATCTCCTGAAGCCTTACAGAGCTGGGACACCTGGAATGTTTACTAGCTGCCTTTTGATACAAGTCTCCAGATAGGGACACTTAACACAGCAGGAAGATACAGAGTGAAGCAAAGGATTCTGGGTGCTATGCCGAGGACTTCTATTCCATTGTTTGACCTTGCATGAAAGGCTGCAGATCTTTTCTGAACAAGCAAAGAAAGCTACTCTCTGGCCTACAGGAAGACACATTTCCTTTGTCAATTTAGTCGGGTGCAAGGCAATATTAAGAATGCCCAAGGGATGACAAAGCAGTTAGAAATGAAGCACAAGTTGCTTTGCCCGACACTCTCAGTGCTTGCTTTTCTGGATGACTGCATGCCGGCTCCAGTACCAGAAGTTGCTGGAGAACATGGGCATGAAAGTCATGCGATTGTGTTTACATCCTACTTGCGGCTTTCCCACAGCCCGCTGGTTGACCACTGTGGGAACAGAATGCTGTGCTACGTAGATCCTAGTCCGATCTAATGCGGTTCTGCTTATGGTCTTGCTCTGCACCAGAACAAAACCTGTGCTGTCCTGATTTCTGTCCAATTTTTCTGTTGTCCCTGTCCCCTTTGATGGAGAAACTACAGCTGCTGGAGGGACTGAGGGTTGTCATCTCTTGCACTGCTACTTCGGAAGTCGTTCTCTGTTAACATGTTTCGCCACCAGCCTCAAAGTTAATACAGAGGAGGCACTGATTCCTTCTCTGGTCACTGGGGAGAGAAGTTTTGCAAGGGCTACTTCCCTCTAGAACAGGCAGAACTTCAGCATCAAACTTTTGAGCTGCCCGAAGGATTCTCCAGTGGAGGCAGGTAAGTGGAGGACCCCCAGGCAAGGCTATCCAGAGATATTTTGCTACCCAAGGAGAAGGAAAAGGCAACGCTCCCTCTCCATTGCACTTGCAGGAGCCGGCTGGTTCATTCTTACTTCAGCTTGGAGAAAGTGACAGTGTTCTCCAGCACACCCAAGACTAAGGACTAAGCAGAGCCTGTGGGGCCTGCATAGCTCTGTCCGCCAGCAGAAAGAAGCAGCCACAGAGTTCAAGAGGAGCAGCCAAGAAGTTTCCCCTCCCACCCAGCACTCAATGGCTGCAGCAATTCCTTTACTCTGCCTAATGGCAAGGCTGGCTCCAATCCCTGGCTTCTTTTGTACAACAGCAAGCTGGAAGATGAGGGTTTTTCTAACCCTCTTTAAGTATCAGTGGATGAATGTAAACAACTTTGTACTCTAGTGTGCTAAATTTGTAAATGGGCTCCCTCTGTACCTCCTTATGTGTGTAAAGCACATGCTCCATTAGTGAGGGGTAGACCCTCTCCAGCTGGCATGTTTATCTCAGGGTAGGTGCAGTGGGACCAGTGTGGACCGGGGCTTGCCTTTGCTGTCGGTAGCTTTCTCGCCTAATTGCGATGGTGAAATCCAGACACCCTACCTTGCAAAGCCTTTGAAGTCAACAATAGATTTCTGGCTCAGAATGTAGAATTCCACTTGGAATCCCTCACACTGACTGTAGCCCCTTTCCTTTGCCTCTTCTGGCTTGGGGTTGTCATTTACTGCCCCTGTGTCTCCAGCAGCAGCAGCTTTCCCAGAGGTTTTCTATATGGGATAGTCATCATGCACTTGTGATTTCTTACTTTCTGTTCCTATGCTTTCCTTAGATTTTGTTGATCCTCCAGTTTTACTTCTGTTTTTAAAGAGCATTGTCCCAAGGTTATTTTATGTTATGTTATGTTATGTTATGTTATGTTATGTTATGTTATGTTATTTTATTTTGAGAGCAGGGAAATGGGGCATTTCCATGTTAGTGAAAGGTAGTTCCCTACTTTTGTGTATGTGCTATTCCACCTTTGCACACCCTCACCTAAGGCTTATATAGGGGAAAGCATGCAAGAAAGCAATCTGTCTAATGTTCAGATATCAAGTCTGTGATGACACTGAAAATAGAGAGCGGATTTACAGCCCTGCTTGGAAAAGCTGGTGCTTACCCCTGTGGTCAGGGTTAAGACAAACCTTTCAGAATCTGCCCCTCTATCATCCATGGACTTCCTCTTATGCTCAGCCTGCTCCTGCAAAGCAAGCCAAGCCAAGAGCAAGGCCACACACACTCCTGGAGCCCTGGTTGCACAACTGGCAACCTTCCCCATCAGGTGCAGCTGCCCAAAGAGCAAATGCAGGTTGCCGAGGAGGGGCACTGCAAGGAGGCACGGCAGGGGCACTTCATGGAAAGGCAAGATTTTGGAGAGACCTCTCTAGTGCCAGGTATTTTCCAGACCTAAATCAGAGAGGAAGCATCCACGCAAGTCCTGTGCTGTGTTGCAAACTGTAGAAACCAAATTTGTACTGCATATATTCTGAAGCAAACGCGCTTGGGAAAGGGGTGAGTTCACACTTGCTATTTCAGGATGAACAAAGGCAGCCAAGTTATTGATGCAGATTTCCCATCTTAGCTGGCCATAAAACTTCACATGAAGTTTTATCTGTGCATTGACAAATCCTCTCTGCAGGTAAAGTAGAAAAAATGACCATAAAAAGGACACCGATGCATCACTTGGTTTGGTCGCAGATGTTAAGTCGCAATCATGGAACAATAAACACTTGATCCATTTTCACATGTGATGATGTACACAGTTCACAGATATACATTTCCCCCCTACATAGTACAAATAGAATAGTGTTACAATGATGTCCTCTCCGTCATGGGCACATCAGCTTTCATCCCAACAACAACAACAGCAACAAAAATGCAAGATCACAAATACAGCAACTCTGGACTGTATTAATTCTTGTTACAGAATACAGTGTTTCAAACCCATCCCTGAAGGATCAGAATCACTTCTTAGGGAACTATGCAGGTAGTCACAAAAGAAAAGGATAAAGTAAAATGTTCCTTTTGCAGAGCAGTAGTGGTAAGTAGCTGCAGGATCATGATGAATGCTTACTGTATGAGGTAATGCATGCAGGATCAGACTGAATTGCAAAAGTAGCACTTTGTTTTTAGCATCAGAAAGAGTGCCTATGTAGTGATGTAAGCCACCAGTATGTTGTTGTCCGATCGAGATGGTCTAGTACAGAGTTTGCTTAAGGAGAAAGAAGAATGGTACATGTATTCCAGCAATATTTGATGGGGCACAAATTGCCTGCTCGTGCTCAGTACATCACTGAAGCGTCTGCTGCTTCTCCTGCACGGAATGGCTTGTTCTGGTCATGCAAGCCGGGCTGCAGCGTTCCTTTTGCTTCTCTGGCCTGGGCTTTCCTCTGCAGATGCTGCTGGGAAAGCTCTTGCTCAAGGGATGTCAGCAGCTTAGCGGTCTGTAACAGCCTGCAGAGGAGAACAAAACTTCTCTGAGCGGAGCGGCCGTTGCACCTGGTTGCCTAATCAGCCCCGGGTGAGTTGGCCTGGCAGCAAAGGGGCCCGGTATTTCTTCACGGGAAAGGTATTCAGACGTGGGCTCATTGTTGGAGGAGGCTGTTCGGCACTCCCATGGCGTGTGTGTGAGGAGGAGAGAAAGAGAGAGAACTGCTTCACCTATTTAGACAATAAAACATCTCAATATTAGATCTGCTCAGGAGATGCCCCATCTTATGCTATTAACTTCCTCAGTGCAGAGTGGAATATTAACTTGGTGCCGAAAAGATGACAGCATTGGTGCCAGCCAGGTTCAGTGGGAAGTTTATGCCATAACTGGGGGAACCACTGAGAAAACCCACTCCCTTTTTGTACCCTCCTGAACCTCACTAAGCGGATTTGCTTGGAGGAAGGCCCCAAATGTATTTGTAGTGTTGGGCTGGTTCATGTTGAGAGAGGCATGCCATCAGGTATTGCAGTCCCAAGCTGTGTAAGGCTTCGTAGGTTAAAACCAGCCCTTTGAATTGGACTGGTTCAGAACATACAGGCAGCCGATGCAAGCAGCAAATGTGTTTATACACTCAGAACATTTAGTTCCAGGTATTAATTTGGCTGCCACGTTTTGCACAAATTGGAGGTTTTGAGTGGTCTTTAAGGATGGCTTCAAGTAGCGTTCATTGCAGTAAAGCAACTAGGAGGATACCAGCACGTAGATAACTGGTATTTATTTATTTATTTATTTGGAAATTTATAGGCTGCCCCTTGCCACAAGCCGTATTGTGAGCCGCCCCGAGGCTGCTGCAAGGGGCGGCATATAAATATTTAAATAAATAAATAAATAAATAAATAACTGCAGCCAGGCTATCCATGTCTTGGTGGGGGCATAGCCTGGCAACCAGCCAAAGAGCCCTTGTGCCACTAAAGCCACCTCAAATGATAGAGATGACTTCATGAGAACCTCGAGCTATGAACTGCTCCTTTGAGGAGAATACAGAAAAGGCTGAGCACCTTCCCACTGGCCAGAAGGGCCACCCACCACCCCTTTCAGTTGGCTTGGTATCGCTGCCTCTGAACAAGGAGGCATTAACCATGCCCCTGCTGGATTTTACCAGTCAATCAGGCAAGGATCCCCTCACCTTGGCTCATAAAGGTGGCCAAGAACTGCGCCAATGTCCTTGGGTTGTACCAGTTGAAACTCATTAAAAGCCAATGCATGAAGCCGGGCGCTGGATACCTTTGGCATGTCCCCCATCAGGCGTATTGCCGCCTCATGTCTGGCCCAGCAGGTACAGTCCTTCCCCAGGGTCCACTGTAGTTGGCTTGCATTCACAATCAACCCAGGGGGGCTTGCAGGCCCTTGCTGGCTATTCCGCAAGCAGGAACAAGAGTCTCGCGCACAGCAAGCAACAAACAGGGCCAGGGCTGGTAGTTGGAAAGGAGCCAGCTCACCTTCCCTGTATAGGGTCCTACTTGTTAGGGCTCCCAGGCTGTGTGTGGAATATTAGTCACCCTTTCCAACATGGGTCCTAAAACCAGTGCTTTTTTTTGTAAAAAAAAAAAAAAAAAAGGTGCCGGAACTCAAGTCTTGGAGTCACACTTTTACACTAAAAAAGATTTTCAATTCACCAACTTTTTTTGAAATAAAGAACTTATTTACCTTGTGCACGTAGCCTGTCACTCTACACACACATAAACATAATGGTCGCCGCCGTGGCACTAAGCGCATGACCAAGCAGCGTCCCAAGCCGAGCAGCACCCTCACAATCAGCGCGGACACACAAGCAGCCCGCAGGCACTATGTTAATGATTTTTGCTGCCGACCTGCTATGCCCAACAGGGCGATTCACAATCACTTGGAAAAATCCATCAAAAAAGGGTGCCAGAACGCTGTTCCGGTGCGTTCTATCTCAAAAAAAGCCCTGCCTAAAACTACAGCCTGGGGGCCACATCCAGCCCGCCATTCCCATTTATCCAGCCCACCATGCCCATTTCGACCCCACATGCACACCCGCCGCCACCCACCTCGCCCCACACGCAGGGAGGCAGCAGCTTGCTCGCTCGGAGAAAACGCTCACCAAGCGAGCAAGCCGCGGCCTCATGTGCCTGCCTTGCAGTGCATGCCCGCCCCTGCCTCGCCTCCCCTTGCCGCGCGCCTGCCCCCCCCGCCCCAGCGCATGTGCCCGCACACGCTGCCCCCGCCCCGCTCTGGCCCACGCACACCGCGGGCACCAGGCCCAGCCCCAGCAGCTTTCAACTGGCCCCCTGGTGCAAAAGTTTGAGGAACCCTGCTTTACAATAAACTCTCTGTTGAGGTTCCAGAATTTGCTTATGAATTGATTAGAAAGATGCTAGCTCAAAGGACAACCAAAAATTACTCTTTTATGTCATAGCAGCAAGAAAGGGAATATTTTTTAGGGAAATATTAAATTGTGAGCTTTAGCAACCATAAGCAAAATTAAGTTGGTTCTTTGGGTAAAACAGGGAAGATACAATATACCATATTTTTTGCTCTCTAAGACTCACTTTTTCCCCCCTCAAAAGTAAGGGGAAATGTCTGCGTCTTACAGAGCGAATATGTGTGTGCAGTAAGTCTGTCAGATGTGCAGCCCATGGGGAAGTGATGGGGAATGTGCCTGTGATTATGTGCCCATTTGATTCAGAATATTTTTTTTCTTGTTTTCCTCCTCTAAAAACTAGGTGCGTCTTATGGTCAGGCGCGTCTTACAGAGCGAAAAATACGGTATATCCTTTTGAAGAGGTATGGAGCACTTTAGGACTTTTTGGAATAAGTAGGTATAAGAGGCACTATTCCTGAATTACTGCAGCTTCTCATTGCCTTATACCACCCAATTTCCTTAAAGAAAGTTCCACTGAACTCAGTGGGGCTCACTTCTGAGTAGACCCATATAGAAACTGTTTGGGTTTTCACTTTTAGACTTTTAATTGTCTTAGGGTTCTACTGTACTGCTGCCTGGTAGGTGAACAGTTCAAATCTCTGAGGCTCTCAAGGACCCTGGGACAGGAGTGCCTCTTCGCCTCTATCCCCACTTCCAGTGTTTTCTCCTAGGTGGGCCTCTGGTCTGGTCCGGTCCAGTCCTGATCTGGTGGATCCTTGGCTTCTTTTCCCCTGTTCCATGTACCCACATGTCCCCCCTCTGCATTCTCTCTCCTCATCTGAAGCTGTAACCTCAGGTGAAGAGCTACCATGGACCTTTCTATGGTGGCTGGGAGAGGTTAGGAGAGGCTGTAGAGGGGGCTCTTCAGCATCCTACAGCATGCCGGATGCTATTTAGGGAGAGTAGGATTGCCCTGTGAGAGAAGGATTGTTCCACGGGTTTCAATACCATAGAGCTTGTAATAGGGATATGAGCTTGAAATGCTCAAGAGTAGCAATGTCTTCATGTTTGTAGGGCTTGATCATCAGTTTCTAACTTATTTAGTAATGGTAAGTTATTGGCCAGGTCTGATATTTAAAACTTTTGGTCAGATGGAACTTGAATGGTTTATGTATGAGATTGATGTACAGAAAAGAAGTTATGCTACTCTGCTGTTTTCTCTAATTATAACTCGCTCTGCATGGGGCTGCCCTTGAAGACAGTCCAGAAACTTCAGCTGGCACAAAACAGGGCAGCATGACTCCTGGTGGGAACAGGACTGCACACCCATGTGACCCGGATATTAAGTCATCTTTAGTGGTTACTAGTTGAGTTCTGGGCCCAATCTAAGGTGCTTGTTTTGACATATAAAGCCCTAAATGGCTTGGGACCACTATCCCTCTGCGGTGGTGCCCCATCTGTGGAATGCGCTCCCCAGAGAGGTCCGCCTGGCACCGTCGTTATTTGTTTTTCGGCGCCAGGCTAAGACCTTTTTATTCAAACAATATCTTAACAATGTTTAATATTTATAGGTTTAAATTGTGCAGCCAGGGTGTTTCCGAGTTTTAACTGTAATTGTATGATATTTATTTATTTTTATAATAAATTTTATTGAAATTTTAAACTACACTACAAGTTTCTCAAATACATCAAATACATCGGACAGCTGGGTCAGCCCCCCATAACACAATCTTTTCCCACTCTGTAATCATAATCAAATCAATTTATAAAAGTTAAAAAACATCTTTAAATCTACGCCAAGTCCCGTTTCTCTAGCCAGTCGTAAAAAAAGTTCCAAGTTTGATAATGGTCTGTATCATCCTTGTCCTTCAATAGCAAAGTCAGTCTATCCATTTCTGCACAGTCCAGAATCTTCCTCAGAGTCAACTCCTCAGTGGGTAATTCCTCACTCTTCCAGTATTGAGCAAGTGCGATCCTCGCCGCTGTGATTAAATGTAATATCAGGTACATTTCTTGTTTACTTACATTTTCTGGTATAATGCCTATAGATTTTTATAGGTTATAGGTTTTTATAGGTTATAGATTTTTTTAGCATTTCCTCAAGCCATTTGTGTATTTTAACCCAATACTTTTTCACATAATCACAGGTCCACCACATATGATAAAATGTACCTACACCATGTTTACACTTCCAGCATCTATTGGACATATTTGGAAACATCTTAGCTAATCGATTTGGCGACAAATACCATCTGTAAAACATTTTGTACAAATTTTCAATTTTGCAACCTTTATACGAGGTTGCTAAAGTTACCTTAATATTTCTCTCCCACAACTTTTGCCACTTTTCAAATTCAATATTGTATCCAAAATTTTGTGCCCAAGTTATCATAGTATCCTTGACCTGTTCTCCTTCCATCTTTCTGTTAAGCAGAAACTCATAGATTCTCTTAATCATTTTCTCATCTGCTTTTAACATCACTTGATCAAAATCTGTTAACTCTTTATAAAACCCCCATATTTTGCAGTCTTTGGCATATCTTGATTGCATCTGCACCTTATACCACCATGATATATTAAGTCCCTGTTCTTGTGTTTCTTGCTCCAGTTTTAAGCCTCCATCCTTATCTAAAATATCATCCTATCTTATGATCTCTTCAAAATTTAAGACATTTGGATAGACGAAGGCTTCCATAGGTGAGAGCCATCTCGGTAGCTTATTATACAGTTTTAACTTTAGCTTTTCCCATACTAACATTAGCGATCTTCTGATAAAATGACTTAAAAAAATCCCCTGAGACTTAACCTTCTCATACCACATATAAGCATGCCAACCCATTTGTAAGTCATGACCCTCCAGGTACAAAATTCTCTTATTTCGCAAGGTTATCCATTCTTTTAGCCAAGTACAAATAGAGGCTTGATAGTATAACATCCAGTCCGGTAATCCAAACCCCCCATTCGTCTTAGTTTCTTGAAGCATTTGTAGTTTAATCCTTGCTTTCTTTTTCTTCCAAATACATCTCGAAACTTGACCGTTTAGATCCTCAAAAAACTTTTTATCGATTTTTACCGGAATCATTTGGAATAAAAACAGAAATTTTGGTAAAATGTTCATTTTAATCAGTGCTATTCTTCCCATCAAAGACAATTGTAGATTGGCCCATCTCTCCAGGTCATTTTTAGTATCTTTCAGTAATTTATCATAGTTATCTTCTTTCAAAGTCGTACATTTAGCTGTAAGATAAATTCCCAAGTATTTTACCCTCTTAACAATCTGTAAATCCACTAGTTCTTGGAGTTCTTTTTTCTGCTTTTGTATAGGATTTTTAACTAAAAGCTTCGTCTTTTCTTTATTTATTTTCATCCCCACAACTTCCCCATATTCCTCAATCTTTTGTAAAAGCTTAGGTATAGTTACAGATGGTTCCTCTATTATAAAAACCAAATCATCTGCAAACGCTTGCAACTTATACTTTTCATCCCTAACTTTAGTGCCTTTGATATCTTCATCATCTCGAATGTTCCTGTTCAAGACCTCCAAAATCAAGATGAACAATAGAGGTGACAGTGGGCATCCCTGCCTTGTACCCTTTTGTATCTCTATTGCTTTTGCACAATCTCCATTAATTACAATCCTGGCCGACTGTCTTTGATAGATGCTTGAAATCGCATTCATAAACCTTTCCCCAAATTGCATTTGTTCCATCTGATACATCATAAATTGCCAATTAACATTATCAAAAGCTTTCTGAGCATCTAAAAATAATAAAGCCATTGGCTTTTCCGTATGTATCTCATAGTATTCTAAAATATCCAAGATAGTCCTCAGATTACTCTTCATTTGTCTTTTAGGCAGGAAACCATTTTGGTCTGGATGTATAAAGTCTCTTAAAAACTTCTTCAACCTTTCTGCCAATATTGAGGCAAAAATTTTGTAATCCACATTTAATAGTGATATAGGTCTAAAATTCTGAATCTCAGTTAAATCCATGTCTTCTGTAGGTATTAGAGTTATATTTGCCTCCGTCCAAGTGTCTGGTATTTTGGCATTAAGCAATGCTTCATTACATATGTCTTTAAGAAAAGTAGCAAAAACTCCTTCAAACGATTTATAAAATTCCGCTGGTAAACCATCCGGACCAGGAGTTTTATCGTTCTTTTGTCGTGTAATTGCCTCTGTTATTTCCAATTGTATGATATTTATTTATTTGTGTGAGCCTTCCCGAGGCTATATAGCAAGGGGACAGCATACAAAAACTCTAAATAAATAATAAGTAAATAATACCTGAAGGACAGCCTGGTCCCAAATGCACCTACCCAGCCTTTCAGATCCGTTTTGGAGGCCCTTCTGAAAGAGCCATCCTCTGAGGAGGTAAGGAGGACGGCGAATAGAAGAGGGGACTTCTCAGTAGTTGCGCCCCACCTGTTTAACAGCCTCCCGAAAGCAGTTCGCCTGGTGCCCTTCTTACAATCCTTTGGCACCAGGTGAAAACAACTGTATTTTCTAGATATTTTAATAACTAATTTGATCTGATAATTTTAGTGATATTGCTGGTTTCGTTTATACTGTCTTAATTGTTATCCCTCGGCTGTGTACTGTTATGTGCTATTGTTTTCCTTGTATTATGTTTGTGTGTTTTAATTGATTGTTTTTACAGTCTTTTTTTTTTCCTTATTGTAATCTGCTTCGAGTGTCTTTAGGTCAATTTAGTGATATATAAGTTTAATAAAGGAATAAATGAATAAATATTATGATTGTGATATTTCAAATTTTCTCAATTTTAATTGAGAAAATTAAAAGAGGGCTTGCATACATTGCTGAAAACTATTATTTGGGAGTAAGCATCATTTCCTTGTAAAAGAAATATCTTTTCTAGCGAAACACTCATGGAAAAAGATTGTTGGCTTGAGCCTATTTCCAATTTATCTGTCTAAATTTGATGAGATGGACTTCTGAATAAAAATGCACCTAGGGAAATTCGTGGCTCCCTTCTCCATTTAGACACAGAAAGGAAGACACTAGCAAAGCAGCCAGCTGGGGCAGCCATTTTGTTCCCATGCACCACGATAAGGGCGGGTTGATGCACCAGGATGTAGAGGAGCCTCATTGCACACGGAGCATTTCTCCATATGAGGCATTTATTACTCTCATGGTTGTTTACAAGCTGTTGAGGCAAGGAAGTGATTCTCCCATTTTGTTTACAGGGCATTCCCTGCCGTTGTTCTTCAGAACAGGGGAAATGGCATTGTTTCTTAGCATGTGTTTGACCTACTCTGGAGTAGCATAAGGTCACCTAGAAGTTCTGCTGTTGAACGGCAGGAAAGGAAAAGCTCCTTGTGCGGAGCTCATATCTTAAAGCTGTGACAACACCAGGCAGCCTTAGATGGAAAAGCCTGCAGAGGCATAACCGGGATCCACCAGGATGCCTGTAGAAGTGCATCCTGCCTGGATGATTTAACTTTTGAGAAAGTCCAAAGAGAAATGGAAATGCGGCAGGACATAAATGCAACTATAATACCAGGAATAACAGGGAACATCTTGCTTCTCCTGGTCTACTGGAGGAGGAAGGGGGAGACACACCACCCCTTGTGCCTGATCGTCTGTCAGGCCCAATGCAATATGTTGTGCAATATGTTGTGTGAACTGAGCCATTGTCTGCTAATGATCCAAATGGCAGCATCTCCAATGCCTCCTAATCATGTTCATGAGTGGCAAGAAGTCAGAAGAATGTTCTTCCTTAACGCACTGAAAAATAAATTCAATACATTTGTGATTGTATGTATTGCCTTCCTTTTAATCAAATTATTACTGTATTTCTTTTGGCTTTATATTCTGCATAGGTCCAGAGTACGGCCTACAGCATGGGCGTGTTCACATTCAATGGGGATTTTGGTGACCTCCTGGAAAACTACAGTGATTTTTCCACTCTTGATCCCTCCAGCATAGACGAAGCTGTCATTTCTGGGGCAGCACCCTGCAAGACTGAAGTGACCACTGGACTCAAATATGCGACAGCATTCATCTATTGCCTGGTGTGCCTTCTGAGCCTGTTGGGCAACTCGCTGGTGGTGCTGGTGGTCATTTATAACAGGGGGAACCGGTCTGTTACTGATATCTATCTCCTGAACCTAGCCATCGCTGATCTTCTCTTTGCCCTCAGCTTGCCCATATGGGCCGTTTATCGAGCTCATGAGTGGATCTTTGGCACTGCCATGTGCAAAATTGTCTCCACCCTTCTGGAGGTCAACTTCTATAGTGCCATCCTCCTGTTGGCTGCTATCAGTATTGATCGCTATGTGGCTATAGTTTATGCTACTCGAGCAGCCACTGAGAAGAGGCACTGGGTCAAGTTTGTCTGTGTTGGCATCTGGCTGTTCTCCTTGCTCCTCTCCCTCCCCATCATCTCCTTCCGTGAGGCTTTTCAGTACTCAGATCCCCCTCAAACAGTTTGTTATGAGAACATTCAGGGAAGCAAAACATCTGACTGGAGGGTGGTGCTGAGGATCCTGCCACAGACATTTGGCTTCATCATCCCATTGATCATCATGCTCTTTTGCTATGGGATGACAGTGCACCAGCTTTTCCAGACCAAGAACAGCCTAAAGGAGAAGGCCATGAAGGTCATCCTGGCTGTGGTGCTGTTCTTCCTGGTGTGTTGGCTGCCCTACAATGTCTCCCTGCTTGTTGATACCTTGATGAGGACTGGTGTTATTGAGGACAAGTGTGAGCGCCGTTCTGTTCTTGACAGAGCCCTTTTAGGTACGGAGATCCTGAGCTTCACTCACAGCTGCATCAACCCCTTCATATATGCCTTCATAGGGCAGAAGTTCCGAAACAACTTCCTGAAGATCTTGGTCACCCGAGGCCTCATCAGCAAGGAAATCCTGATTAGGTACAGAAAGGGATCTGCCTTCTCGTCTACTGGCAACACCTCAACGACCCTTTAATTGCCATGTTGGAAGGAGAGAAGACAGAGTTCGTAACAGAATGGTTCAGCTATGGTTACATTGAAGGTCTCAGTAGACTTCAAGATTCATGCTCTGTTGCTAACGCTGTGATGCTTCAAAGGTTTTCTGCCAATTTCAACTGTGATGTGACCATACTAATGAGTTCTGATATTCAATTTCCTCCTCATTCTCAAAAAGGCCACATGGATAACAATGCCGTCTCATCAATGATATCCAAAGACTTGCCAGTCTTTCTGCATCCATTCTGTCCAAAGTAGAATCTGTGATAGACGTTTGGGTAGAGATTGTTGTCATTTTCATGTGAGCTGAACTAAAACATGCAATATCCTGAGAGTTAACAAATGTAAAAATAATTCCTTCTGTATTCTTCATTCTTTTTTTGTTTTAGATCCATCCAACTTTGTATATTTTAAACTGAATGTTTGTATATCCTGATGAAGATAGGTCTTTGCTGTAAGTTGATGCATGCAACTCTGGAAAGACATATGTAGTACAAGGAACTGTTTCCACCATTGGGGATATTCTTATCTTACTGGATCTGATGCTCAGAATTCAGAGCTGTGAAGGCAAGTTCTGTCAGGACGGCGGTTTGCAGACAGCCCCTGGTCAGGCAGGGACCCACTGGGGTCTCTACAGGCTGCACAGCCTTGGATGCCAGACATCACAGGGAACAAGTACCCATCTATTCCATAGGGATTCCCTTCATATTGGGGGAAGTGGTGGCAAAGCAGAAGGCCTGGCAGATGTTCCATAGAGATATATCCTTTTACAAGTACTAAATGAGATGGTTCTTATAGCTGATAAGATGTTTCCTGAATAAAGTCTTCTGTATTATCTGTTGCCTATCTCTCATGTTTTTTTTTATGTGGAGAACAAGGATGTGCAAAAAGAAGATCATGTTCTCCTGGTAATCTATAGGGCTGAGTTGCAGTAGGTCAGCAGTGCTGAGGAGGATATTAAGATTGAAAAGCTAGTTTAGTGACCTTTCCCAGCGCCTAAAAGCCAGAACAGGTTCTTGAAGGCATGCTGAGGCCGCCTGGAACTTCAGCTTCTTAGCAGTGGAGAGCATTGCCTTCTCCAATCTTTCTGTAGAAAAGGGATGCCTTCGGGATGAGAGGGAACCTGTTGGCTTTACTGAATCAGCATCATTTCCAGGGAAGGTGGGGTGGGGTGGAAGCCTGTGTGCTCACAGGGAGAGAGGAACTGCATAAACTCCGTGTCAAGAGGCATTGCTTTCATACTTGGCATCTGCTTCCTGGGGGAGCTGCCTTCCTCCACCTAAATGCCAAGGCCACTCCTGATTTCCAGACTAAGGACCTCGAACACTACAATGAGCAGGTACCATGTAGCTCTCCCCACTTGGTCTCCTTACTGATTTCCAGTATTAAGCATCAAATGGAAGAAGTGACCTGGGCACCTGAGAGGACCATGAGAGGTCCATTCACACATGGCTGCTGTGGTCAGCACAATCAGTCACAGAACCCCCCATTTCAGAGAAAGGCGAACTGAAGAATAAAAGGCCAAGTGCCTTAATAAAAGGTGCAGTGGGGAGCAGGAGAAGTGCATGTGGGCACAGCAAAGTCAAATATCTTCCACATATCTTGACATTCAAACTGAAGGGAAGCTTCCTCAAGGATTTATAGGATTCCTACTGAACCGGCTTGTGTGGAATGACTACCAGAATTGCTGAATTGTTACTGAATCTTTCTAGGTCTGGGCCACTACTTGGTCCTTTACTCTCCTGTTCATGCATCATGAGTTCAGTTCCCAAAGCCACTTTAGGGGGCAGTTTTAGCCAGACTTTTGAGATTAATGACACTAACTGATCAACAAAACAAAAACAAAACACAAAGGAAATCAACAAGAAACCCAAATCATGTGATCATGTGTCAGGGTCCAGGACCAGGACATGGGTGGCAGGAGACAGGACATGAACAATGAGAGCAAAGCAACAAAACTTGAGGCACGTCAGAGTCCAAAGTCCAAAAGGCAAGGTTGAATGGCAAGTCCAGGTCATAGTCAAGGTAGAGGCTGAGGTCAGGAACCAGAAGAACATGATCAGGGCAAGACCAGGACACGGTCAGGAACAAACCAAAGGTTGAGGACGTGGTGCAGGTGCCCTGTGGCAGGATACTCAGCAAGGCAGGATACACAGTGAGGGTCAGGCAAGATGAAGGAACCGAATTGCAGCTATCAGGCAAACCTGCATTGTGGAGGCTACATGGCAATCAGGATACCACAGGAACCAAATGCAGCAAGGGGCAGCCAACACGCAGGTGTGGAAGACCCATGTTGCTGAGCTGAGACAGCCAGGCATGATGCAGTTCATGCGAGGTGCAGGCATTACAGCAAACTGGAAGAGCCATGTTGCTGAGGCAAAACAGTGAAGCAGGATACATAGTAAGGAGCAGATACTACAGCAAACCAGAAGAAATTCTCAACCTTACTGACAAACTGAAAGTCAGCAAGTCACCCAGTCCAGATGGCACCTATCCAAGAGTTCTCAAAGAACTCAAGCATGAAATCGCTGACCTTCTTACCATCATATTTAACACGTCCCTAAAATTAAGCCTTGTACCAGAGGATTGGAGAACGGCCAACATAACATCAATTTTTTAAAAGGATCCAGAAAGAATCCAGGAAATAAATCCAGGAAATCCCAGCCCAGTAAGTTAACATCTGTTTTGGATAAACTGCTTGAAAGCATTGTTAAAGATAGACTCAGTAAGCACATACAGGGATAAGTCTTGCTGGAAAAAAGTCAGCATGGCTTTCGCAAGGGGAAGTCTTATCTTGTTGATCAGGTTTACAACAGGAATAGGAAGTCTTTTGTTTTGTCAAGTTTTCTCTCATGGGTATTCTGTCAGCTGTCAGGCACTGAAGGTAAGTGGTGGCATGAGCAGAGCCAAAAGTTGGTGGATCAACCCTTTTTGCTGTCTTTCCCCTGTTCACTTTTCTCTCTATTTTTTCCTCACAAACTATGGGTTTCCAGAGAAGGGATAGGTCAGTTTTGTAATTAGCCTGGTCTGATCACATGCACAGTTCTTTTGAAATTAGGTTAAGGGCTGCAAGAAATTAGACTGAGGGACATGTCTGACCCTAGGACTGCCGTTTCCTACCTTCTGCTTTATACAATTCTTACATATATGGAATGACCACCAGAGTATCTGTGGTGCATAGTTGTCATTGAATTTTGGATTGTTCTGTGCTAAGCCTGAACCATGGTTTAACTAGGGGTTAGCCACAAGCAATGCAGAGTCACAAGTCAACAATCAGCCATGGGCTCTCTGTCTAGATTGTGTGTTGTTAACAACTCAACGTTAACCCATAATGCAGGGTTCATACATAATGACCATCCATGGCTCTTCAAGAACCCATACTCAACCCATATTCTGGGCCATTGCTCTGTGCAAACTAGGCTTTGTTCTCTGCTAGGTGAAAATGAGGTTTTGCTGACCCTCATATAACCTCGTTATGATGATGTTCTAGTAAGTGACAGGCATGTGTCCCAGAAACAGCTGTGATTTCAGCCTGTAAAGGAATTCACACTCTTCTGTATGCAAGACTTGCGCACGTCATTTACAGGATGCCAAAGCAGCTGTTACCCAATGGGCTTTTGCGAAAATGCCAGCATCCTCCTTACCTATGGTAAACTGCTGGTGTCATCCTTCCAGCACCACTGACGCTCTCAGATCAGAGCTGTTTGGAAGGGTTTCCGTGCTTCCCCATTTGACTCTGCGAGTTGCATGAATTCCACAGCCCAGGAGCCTATGGGGGATGCAGGGGAACCAGAGAAAAACATGGCATGCTATTTTCTCATGCCTTTAACAGCAGCCAGAGAACTAAAGAGACTGGCTGGGGGAGCTTTGAATAGGGAATGGATAAGTGTTGCCCCCTGCTAATACTTGCAGGTCAACTTGGTGTTAAATGCATGATTACTAAACAAACACACACATGTAAAGGTGACAGTCTTAACATTGGTCCTGGGTCCATGGGCATTATTGGTAAAAAGAACGTAGAACCTTTTGCTGCCTGTGGCAGAAGTTTCTTTCTGCAGAAAAGACCAGTCATCACTAGAGCTTGAGAAGAGCACCTGGAAAGAAGAGTGGCATATGTGTGGTTAGAAAAAGAATACCTGCATAATCATTCCAAGCAGCTTTTCCTTAAAGTTTAGGAGAATGAGAGAGAAAGCCAGATCTTTCCTTCAGAAAGACACATTCATGTCCTGGTGCCTTTTCGGTTGCTTTCCTCTCACCTCATCTGCTTGAAAAAATTTCTGAAAAGGGACAGCAAACCTGGTTCCTTTCTGCTTGGACCATTGGAGGTACCGGGACAGGAAGGCCACAGGGGTGGAAGTGGAGCAGGGTGGCCAACTTTACAGCTGGCCACTGCAGCTGATCCCGGAACAAGAAATGCAGTGAGCAGGTGAGGCATGGCGAACCATGGAGTACTTGGCTCTTTTAAAGGCATTGTTGCAGAAATGGACCGAAAAGTTGGCAAGCTTGTGCTTCCTTATGCTTGCTTTGAAAACCTTGAAATACTGCCTATTAGCAAGCGATAGCAAGGCAACAAACCAGTCAAAGCACTTGCTGTCCTACACACTAGGTTGGAATGAAGACGGGCACAGCTCCTACTGCTCTGCCTCTGCCACTAACAGCCACCTTGTAGCCAATGACCTTTTTGCAGCCTTGGAGCAGAGAAGACAGGTGGGAAACCTTCAGCGGCTAAGTGTCTGCGTGTTGGTCGCTCAAAATGTTGCAGAGGTGAGACATTTTGTGTGCTGGCATGTTTTGAAGAAAGCAATCTAGTTAGAGCACTTTGGGCAGAGCCGCAAGCTGTGGTGCTCCAGATGTTGCTGGATGTCAACTTCCATCAGCCCCAGCCACCATGGCCAGAGGGCAGGGCTGATGGGAGCTGTGTTCCAGCAATATTTGATGGGCCACAAATTGCCTGCTCATGTGCAGCACATCACTGAAGCGTCTGCTGCTTCTCCTGCATGGAATGGCTTGTTCTGGTCATGCAAGCCGGGCTGCAGTGTTCCTTTTGCTTCTCTGGCCTGGGCTTTCCTCTGCAGATGCTGCTGGGAAAGCTCTTGCTCAAGGGATGTCAGCAGCTTAGTGGTCTGCAACAGCCTGCAGAGGGGAACAAAACTTCTCTGAGCGGAGCGGCCGTTGCACCTGGTTGCCTAATCAGCCCGGGTGAGTTGGCCTGGCATGCAAAGGGGCCCGGTATTTCTTCATGGGAAAGGTACACAGACGTGTGCTCATTGTTGGAGGAGGCTGTTCGGCACTCCCATGACCCATGCTTGCCTCGGTCTCTGTGTGTGTATGTGATAGATATAGGGAACAACTTCACCTATCTAGGCATTTCAAGAGTAACAAGAATTTAGTGGACGAGATTCCCACTGACGCATACTAAGAAGAGGCATATAAAAATCAATGAGCTGTAATTTAGTCATGACCACTGAAGCACTGGTTTCAATGGGCCTGTTTTAAGCATAGCTCAGTCTGCATGGAACCCATCAATGTTATCTCATCCAGCCACCACCATGACTCTAAATTAAAATCAGGTTTATGGAAAAAGCCTCAGGTGAAAAGTGGGCATTTAATTAGAATAATTGAAATAGATGTATGTCTTAAACAGAAACTAAGCTTCTAACTCAATGGTAAAAGACTGCATTAAGAATATTATTGAAAATAGTCGGACTATTTTAGAAAACATGGGAATGGAAGAACAGGTGGGCTGTGTTCGGATGTAAGGCTAAACCATGTTTTGCGGTTGCCATGCGGTGTGGTTTCTTACTTGGGCGAGGCTGTCGCATGATCATGTGGCTTCCACCCTCTTCCCAGAGGTGGTGCATATCCCATCAGCCTCTGTGGCTGGCATTCAATCCCAGGGTGCACCACTCCTGCCTCTCTCTCATTGGTCCGCAAGCTCTCCTGTGGTGGGGAAGAGGTGAGGAATGGCTGGGTATGTTTAGAGGTTGGCACGGAGATTGGCAGCCCAGGAAAGGCTCATCTTGTGAATGAGCAGTTGCTTTGGCTGAGCAGGAGAGGGGGACCCAGACGCAGCCGCTAGCATGCCCTTCAGGGTTCCCCACCTATCCTGCAGGAGGCCCTGGAGGAGGTCATTGGGGCTATAGTGCAGACCCTTCTCTCGCCCCCCCACCCCCAGTCCAGCGATCAGTTCTCAGAGTCCTAGCACACTGCTGCAAGCTAGCAACATGTGCAGGTTTGTAGGCATATCTCTGGCACTTACGGAGCGGGCAGTGCCAGGTGCAGTGGGTGGCAGAAGTAGGACACCTGCATCCAGCAGTGGGATGCAGGCGAGTGGGGCGGGGAGTGAAGATGTGGGGGGTGGGGGAAGTATGTGGGCACAGCTGCAGGGCAGCAGAACTCATGCCTCAGCAGAAGAGACCGCTGGATTTATTACCACCTGGCACACTCGTCTCTCTGGCACAGCTGCCCTTTGCGTCCCCAAGTCCCCGTGATGCTGCAGAAGGAAGGAAGGAAAGGCGAGCTCTGCAACAGCTCTGTGCTTCTTGTGGGGAGGGAGGGAGAGGGGTGAGGGGCAGCAGCTGATTCTGATGCTCACAGCATGGTGTGACTCACAGCAGTTGGGAGGGGGTGCCAGCCACAGCCCCCTCCACATGTGACATGTGGATGGAGGTGTGGGGAGCCTCTTCTCAGGGCAATGGTGTGGGGCCTCGGGCAATGTTGGCTGCGGCCATAGCATGGGAGGGGATGGAGCAGCGCATGGCCTGCCCACACTGATGCCCTCCATGTGCATGACTCTGTGTGTGTGTGCGTGGAGAGTGTGTGCAGGCACGAGTCCTGCACACAGGGAAGCCTTGGAAGATCTGCAGCAATGAAGAACATGGAAGAGGTGCGGGTAAGGGCGGATAAGTTTATGGGTTGTCACAGAGCACAGCAACACAAGGGATCTAAAGATGCTACTCTGGGGAGTAAGTGGCATCTTTGGCTAAGAAGGGAACTCCCCCCCCCCCCCCCACAGCAAGTGGTTGAGGACATGCCCCCCTCCCCCATCTCTCCCTCCCTCCATTTATTGGACGGCCTGATTGCTTATGTGTTTGCTCTTACTGAGACAGCTGAAGGCTTGTGAAACAATGGTTCAGCAACGCAGCTCTTGGTACCCGTGTTGTCTAATGTGCTTTTATGGGTTGTACGACAATGGATCCAATTGCCTGGGGAAGTTGTGGGCTCTCCCACCTGGGCAGTCATCTGAATGGGATGGTGTAACGTGGTGTCCTGCAATAGCAGAGGATTGGACCTGGTGGCCTTCTGGCCCCTTCCAACTCTACTATCCTACAATATGGTTCTCCGCCATTTGTCATGGTGCTGACTGAGTGACATGTGGCTTGCGATGACCCAGCATGTATATTATGGGCTGGTTTTTGCTGGTCTCCCATACTGGAAAGTGCCTCTGGCACTGATGCGGAACTGGCATCTTCTGGGTTCTGGGCCCGGGCTGTGACGCAACTGCCTCAGGTGGCAGAGGATGTGGGGTGAGCAGTGGTGGCAGCTCAGCAATCACTCCACCTGCAAATCCTGGCAGAGGACAGAGGGGTGTGCACCAAACAGCCCGTTCTGTTCTTTCTCAACTAGTCTGCTCTCTGCATGCACGTGCAGGTCACCTTTGGCTCGGGCAGCGAAGTGCCTCGCCGTCCCTGATGCTGGCTCCCATGGGCTCCCAGGGAGATTTCCAGCATCGTCTCTTCAGTATTTCCTTCTGCTAGCTCACTCGCTGATCCAGGCTGGAGGGCAGGAGCAAAGAGACCAAATGCTTTCCTGCCTCCCTCTTACTTTCTTCTTACTTGCAGATTCTCTCTCTGAACTTGAAGTGGAAAGAGGTCTCCTGCTTGACTTATTGCTTGCCCTGGAAGGGAAGCATGGGAAAGACATGGGCAGGGGGATCTAGAAGACTGCCAATCACCAAAAGGCATCTTTTATTAATTAGAAGTGCAAGAGGAGTAGCAGGTCAGCCGGCTCTTGTCCATAGACTGGATCTGGATCCTGGACCACCAACTCTATTGCCAGTATGGTCCCTCCCTCCCTCCCTCCCTCCCTCCCTCCCTCCAGTTTCTCAGGAAAGTCACACTGTTATGCATTATCCCTCCGCTGAATTGAATTTTGTTTCTCTCCAGAGTGACAATGCAATGCTCAGTTTTTCAAGGAAGGCAGCCAGAAAGCCCACAGCCAAGGCATGGAAGCAATACCCTGTCCTGTCATTGCCTTGAGGAACTGGCATTCAGAGATATACTGCTTCTGAGCCTGGAGGTTCCATTTATTTATTATGGCAACTTGCCTTGTGCATATTTAGAAAGAAAAGCCCTACAACTTCCAGCAGCTCCCAGCCAGTCCTCAGTTACTTTTTTTCTATACCACCCTGCACTTTGGCAATGTCTGCTGGTATATTAATATTAGGTTTTGCACTCCCAGTGGCCTTTTCCAACTCCCAGGGAGAAGAGTACCTCTCTGTGACAGCATGTTGCTTCTTGCGATCTGTTTTTATTTATTTGTTTGAGAAAAGAGAAGTCCTGATTAAACACATTTGACATTATCTGTTTGTTCATATGAAATCAAGATAACAGAGCAATAATACTTAGCACCTGTGCTAAAGACATCATGCTACATGAAAAATTCCACAAGGTCCTCTGATCCACTAGACTTATCTCCTCACTATCTTGTTTACTAAATTAAATGGGAAAGGGATCATTAAATTTTAGTGTCCTTTTCACAGCAGCTGACATGTATGAAAACAGAAAATCAAGAGTTTGTTAATCTGGAGCAGCAGAAGACTATAAATCTTCTACAAAAAAGGAAGGGGAAGAATAGAACAAAACTACCCAAACAATCTTTAGTGAATTTGACTTCTTTAAATACCGCCCCATAAATAATCATTTTATAGCAATTGCATGATTCAGTTCTGAATCCCAGATGCCAATAATGATTCCTCTAGCCTTTCAGAAGAAGAATAAATAAGATACAGTGGATTAGTAGCATAACAACAGCTGTCATCTACTGGGGAAGGGGGCTGCTTCTCTCTCACAATTCTCTTCCCGCACCCCAACCACCCTCCCTGATGCCTTGGAATTCCCCCAGCCACAAATAATATAAATATGTGCTCAGCATACAGGAAGAGGCCCAGTGTCCACAGGCCATTGGCATGGCCGATGCAATAATTAGTATTTCCTCCTCTTACTTTGTGTTGGAATTGTTGTAGCTGAACACACACAGGGTTGGACCTGGGGTTCCCCAAAATTCCCTTCCTTTCACATTTGATCTTTGCCAGTGTGCGCATGTGCTGTTCAAATCAGTACAGGGCAATACAAAATTATACAGTGGAAGACATCAGTAGTGGGCAATACACATACAAACATTTTACGCAGCTGCCTCCCCAGTCATCTCCATCAGCTGCAACATGGCCCAGCTGCTGTCCAGGACTTATACTGGGCAGAAAAGACATTATTTTTCTATTCAGCTGCTTGCTAAATCAACGTATTGTTATCTCTTAAATGAGATGCTGGAGGAATATTTAGCTGCAGAGACTGAAGGCAAATGGAAAGACGTAACTGGAAGCCCAGCTGGCTCACAGGAATGCCAGCCAAAGGCAGATTTTTAGCCCACAGTATCCATCTGGAGAACTTCCTTTCCCACTGGGCTGTCCTTCATACACAGGGTCATGCCTTCAATTAAAGTGGAACTCTTAGACAATTCCTCATTATCAGTGCAACATCCCTGGCACCAGTTTTCAGGCTAGCCTGCAGCAGTGCCTCAAAGGCCTGGGGACGGATGTCAGATGCCCAGGAAGAGAGATGCTTGCTGAGCTTGCAGGGCCAGTGCCACCGGGTGGCATGCACTGGCCTGAAGAGGCAATCAGGGGTCAGGCGCCTCGGGTCAGGTGTTTCTCTTCTGGTAGCACCGCAGGCAGCAGCGTTCTTTGTGTCCGCTGCTCACAGAGCAAGCGTGACACACAGTGCTCTGGCATAACCTGGAAGAGAGTGCAGGAAGGCCATTGGTTACTTATGATTGATTTAGTTATCAGATTCAAGAAATGTTCCCATCTGATGTGAAGGAGGCTTAACATGCTCATGACCGAGAATCAGGCCGAATCTCATCAGTTCTGTTGCCTTTTTGTTCAAACTCATGTGATGGCAAGGAGACTAAGAATGCAAGCTCTGCATGCTTAGAAAGAAAAAAATCCCGCAACTCCCAGGATAAGTGGTGGGCCAGGCAACAGTATTATCCTACGCAAAGCAAAGCGTAAGAGTCCAGAGCAGGTGCCACTAGACTCCGGGGCTTTTCCCAGCAGGCTTGCATAGGATCCAGCTGCATGGCAGGAGACACTTCTCAGAGAACAAGAGCATTTATGAGGCTCCCTGTCACCTGCAATGCACTGCTTTGAACTGCCGCTATTGTGGTATGATGAGAGCAAGAAGATCACATCTGACAATCAAAGACGAGCTCAGGTCAATGTGCCTTCCCTCTCTTCCCCCTTCAGATTACAGAAGCAGCGGGAGGGACTATTATGGTGCCTCTTGTAAAGATGAGCGGGTTTCTTGCTTTAAGTAGCCTCAACCCACAATCTAGTTCCAGGATCCAGAAGCTGCCAAGGCAATTCTGCCCACCTCAACAAAGCAACAAATGCACACAATCCCACCCAGGCAGCAGGTTGTAGCCAAAACTAGTCGACTTTAAGTCTCATTCATTTCGGTGGGTCTCCTCTAACTAGGAATACCACTATCTATGTTGTAAGCCGTCCAGAGACGCAAGTAACTGGACGGCATACAAATTTTATAGATAGATAGATAGATAGATAGATAGATAGATAGATAGATAGATAGATCCAGCCTACAGAAATTAGACTGTCAATGTTTAGGCTTTTTGCACAAGATGAAGTATGGTGATCTGTTCTAGACATTGCTTCATCCAAAAATCAAAACCTGTTCCCTACACAATTTACAGACAATTCCAAGTGTTGCTTTAGGTCAGGCTTAAGCAACCTGGTGCTTTCCAGATTTTTTGGATTACAACTCCCATAAGCCCCAGCCAGTATGGCCAATGGCCTTTCTTGGTATTGTAGTCAAAAATATTCAGAGGGAATCAGGCTGTCTTCCCCTGATTTAAACCCAGGCTGTCCCCTTTTCTGTACTGCTTGGTGTTCCAGCAAGATAAGCTGCCATTCTCTAGTGCAGCTCTCGCCTACCTGGTGGCCACCAGGTGTGTCTGTCAGGAACTGGCTGGAAATGATGTGACTTCCAATGCAACCCATCTGAAGGGCAGCAGGTGGGGGAAAGCTGGGTCCCTCATCTGTCCCTACAATCCAGAACATCAAAAGCTATTGCTTGTCCATTCAGTGCTCAGGTATCACTTGTGATCCAAGGGTCCCGCATGTCCAAAGAAACCAAGGACAAAGCTATCCTGTGGCAGAAGAAGCATGCATCCTGGGCTGGGGTGGAAGAAGCCAAGAGAGCAAAACTACAGGTATGGCCCTGATGACACACACAGTTGCTTCTTCTGTGCATTCACAGGTCCTTTGGAGTTTTGACTATTAACCTGGCATTCAGTTATCCTCAGCAGTAACCAGAGTTCTTGAGTGTTCTGGGTATCCTCTTATTCACATTTAATTGAGTAATTTGACTAAGGAATGGTATAAAATGCCACAAACAAAAAAACAATCAATTCAGCCCTTGGGTTTCCCACCTAACCTTATGAACAAGACGATGGATGATATGCATTAAGTTATATTGGAACGCATAGCAATTCTATAGCATCTGAATTCTATGCCAAAAAAGCTGGATTCCTAGATGTGGGTAAAAGGCACAGCTTTTAAACAAATCTTTGCATACTAGTCTTCCATTTTTTGTAGGTTACATAAGATATTCTGGTGGTTCTGGTATTAATAAGGTAAATGGCAATGCACAACCCTTATTCCCCATCCGCAGTCACCTGAGTTCTTGGGACCATAACATATTGAGCTGAGCCGGATGATATTTCTCTGCTTCCCTGCATCAGGGTTTATGGGTATGGGAGGGGGATCACCAGCTCCTTTCTGCCATTCAGGGCACTGTCTCCACTTCTGAAGTCAAGGAAGGATGCCAGGCTGCCTCTGAATGTTGTCCTCTTCTTGCAGAGGAGCAAGGATGCTGGAGACAGCACGGCACGCCCAGTGCGTGGAGGAAAGTACTGTCTTAAACCCAACTTTGCATGAGGGCAGTTCCTCTCACTTTTTTCCCACCTGAAGCTGCCTCCAATGTCTTCTGAATCTGCTCCACAGGGTCCCCCAGCCTGCCAGATAGATTGTCACTGAATCATGAGCTGTTGTTGCACAATGAATTTTTGTGTTTCATGAACGCAGCTATGCTGACTACCCATGTTTTGTTAACTCTGAACAACCCACAGTCCACAACCCAACAAAAACCTTGGGTTCTTTTTTTGGCTGTTTAAAGTTAATAAACCAAGGTTTGCTAGTGCAGCTGTATTCACACAACATAACAAAGCACGCTTCAGTGGCAATTCATCTGCTGTTGTGTTCTGTGCATTGAATGAGCTCACTGCCTTTCCTCTCCACAGCAAACAAAACTTTCAAGGAGGCAATTTCCATCATGGAACTGCTTTCGGGAAAGGAAAAGGCAAACATGCGTAGATGCATCTCACCATCCCTGGCTCAGACCTAATCTGATTCATCCTCCTCTAGTTGTTTTTAGGAAAAGAAGCTACTTTGAGATAGTTGATTAAGGCTCTCCCACGCACTGCACATTTTTAGCTTGCATAATACCAGTGGGGGCTGAAGGCTTCAATGTCAATGGGGCACATCTCTACCTTGGAGCTTAGCTGGAACTTTTAAGGAGCTTTCCGTGGTGCTATGCAGGCTCCTCTGCACACTCTATTTACCATATTTTTCGCTCTATAAGACGCACTTTTCCCCCCTCAAAAGTAAGGGGAAATGTCTGTGTGTCTTATAGAGCGAATGTGTGCGTGCCTGACGCCCGGGACGCTGCCGGCCCGCCTGCACCACCAGGCCGGCATGTGCTCGGTGCGCCCTGCTCCACTCTGCACTCCAGGAACTGATCACCCCCACCGGGAAGCTCCGCGCCTCCGCCGCCACGCACCGCCGCCCAGCGCCATTGCTCCGCGCCACCGCGCACCGCTGCCCCGCGCCACTGCCGCCACGCACTGCGTCGCCCCGCGCCACTGCCGCCACCCCGCGCCACTGTGCGCGGCCGCCCTGTTCCACCGTGCGCCGCTGCCCCGCGCCACCACACGCAGCCACTCCGCGCCACTGCAGCCACGCACCGCGTTGCCCCGCGCCGCTGCGCACCGTGCCGCCGCTGCACACCGCTGCCCCGCGCCACCGCAGATGCAGGCACAGATGACACTTTAGAAGCACAATCCTTCTAAAGCTGCTGCCACTGTCCCCGCCCCGCCACCCTGCCCCCACGCCGCTGCCCCTGCAGGCACAGATGACACTTTAGAAGCACACTAGCACAATCCTTCTAAAGCCGAGCCGCTGCCCCACACTGCCATCCCGCGCCAGCACAGATGACACTTTAGAAGCACAATCCTTTTAAAGCCGCCTCTGCCGCCCGCACTGCCATCCTGCGCCGTGCAGATGCAGCCCCGCACTGGCACCCTGCCCCCACGCCACTGCCCCCGCAGGCACAGATGACACTTCAGAAGCACAATCCTTTTATTAAAGTTTGACAGGTTAAGAAACAGTATAAATTGAAGCAGCGTTCTCTTTGAGATGTGAGAGAAGCAATTGACAATGTAAAGAGCTGGATCCAAACTTAAGCTTCCCCTCCTTCCATTCCTTTCAGAAAGAATTCAGCCCTGAAGGTGGCCCCTGCTGTGTGAGGGCTAGACAGCAGGAATGCTGGACACTTCTGAATTGGTCCACTTGTTTAGCCTCTCATATCCTGTTGGTGCCAAGGACACCCCTTCCATCTCCTCCCCACCACTCTGAAATGTCTCCCTCCTTTTCCAAAGAGGGCTGGTTCTCTCTAGCCATGTACCAGCACTCTAGGACAATTTTTAAAAAGGGATCTGGAAAATTATATGCTGCTTTGCTTTCTGTTGGTTCTGCGTAAATTGGTTGAAAGTGTTATTCAGGATAGATTCAGTTAACATATAGAAGAACTAGCCCTGCTTTAAAAGAATTCTTTGAGAGTGTCACTACTACACGTGGACAGAGCAATCAAATAGACATTGTTTCTTCCAAAAGCCTTTTGATAAAATCCATCAACAGACTCTTGAGAAAGCCTGGCAGTGATGGAATAAGGGCTGTGTGTGCACACACATGTTGTCCTATGGATCAGTAACTGGTTAAAGAATTGAAAGCCAACATTGAGAATGCATGGTATTCTCACAAGATTCTGCATTAGGATCAGTGCTTTTCAACCTGTTCATAAATGATCTGGAATTAGAAGTGAGCAATAAAGTAGCCAAGTTTGCTCATGATACTAAAATAAAACATTTAAAAAGGATTGTGAGGAATTCCAGTGGGATCTCTCCGAGCTGGGAAAAAGGGCATCAGAACGGCAAATGCTGTTCAGTGTAAGCAAGTGTAAAGTTAGCATGCTGGGGGAAAAGAATCTCATCTTCAAGTATAAGCTGATGGAATCTGAACTAGTGCTGACAGAAAGGGTCTTGAGAATGTGGGAGACAGCTTGATGAAAATGTCAAATGTTAGGAGGGAATGCCATAATTAGGAAAGGAATTGAAAATCAAATTTCCAAGATCATATTCCTCTTATACAAATCTTTAATATGACCATACTTAAAGTATTGTGTACAGTGCTGGCCACCACGCCTGAAAAATGACATTGTTGGAAAAAGTGCAAAGAAGGGCAACTAAAACAATCAAGGGATTGGAGCAGCTCCCCTATCAGACTTTGTTACAACAACCAGGATTGCTTCTCTTAGGAAAATGATGAGTAATGGGAAGCATGGCAAAGATGTTCAAAATTATGCATGGTGTGAAAAAGTGGAAAGTGGGACATTTTCCTCCTCTCTGGAAAAAAAAAAGGGGGTTAATCCCCATGAAAACACCCATCACTCCTTTGTTCTGAAAAAAAAAAAAAAGATTCAACAGCAGAAGTGTAGTGAGCTTGAAATACCTTTTGGGAATGGAAGGGAAGTTCCCCACAATTCAGCTTTGTCTCTCAAGGGTAGGGCCTTTTAATACCTCATGGATATTTAACTGGGACTTCTAAATGCTTAACAAAAACAATGTGGATATAAAGTTCCCTTCCCAATTGAGGATACAAGAAACACAATTATTATAGTGATCTCTGCAACTGTGCAAATGTTAGATTTTCATGCCCTGGGCCCAGAGGAAGAAATGACACACAAGAGACCACTGAGTGAGCATTTCTCTCGACTCAAAAGGATGCGTAGATGCAGCCCGAGTTTCTTAAGCATCACTTTTAAATATGAAAAAAAGAGAGAGAAAAGTTGGAGGATTGAATTTAGGTCTCTCCTCATTGCTCACCTTCTCTGTCTAAGATAGAGGCAAGAAAAACCAGAGAGAGCAGGTATGCTGGGAGTGTGCAATCAAAAGAATATTTACAGTTTATTCAGACCTACAGAAAATACATGTGGCATTGAAGGGACTGCAGAGATGGATTCTATACAAGATGTTTTCATCCCCTAACAGTTACATGCACAGTCTGTGGGGGATGGGGGGGTCATGCACACAGTATGCTAGAGGCACATGAGAGTAAAGCAACTGGGATTAAGACATCCCAACACATCCCATTCTGTTATAGTTTATTAAATAGTTTAGTAAACCATTTGATTCAGAATATTTTTTTTCTCGTTTTCCTCCTCTAAAAACTAGGTGCGTCTTATGGTCAGGTGCGTCTTATAGAGCGAAAAATACGGTAATCACCCCTTTGACTTCTGAGATGTGGGAAGCCATTGCCTACACACTTTCAAGAATCCCTCTGAAGCTCGCTTTTATTTTAAACAAAGCAAGTAAGCATGCACACATTCTGTAGCTTCTCCGAAAGCTGAATTCTCTCTGTGCACCACTTCCTTAGCATTGTGTGTGCTTCTTCCATAGAATTGCAGTATTCCCACCCAAGTTTCCATTTATTGACATCTGTTAATTTCTGTTCTGTACCTTTTGTATGCAACTGCTCCCAGGGCAGCTGACAGAACAGAGATTAAAAAAGAGCAATTGAGAAACCAGAGGGACAAAGCAATAGCTGGCACCTAGCAGATAAACCATGCATGGCAGATAAAATCTTCCTCCATGGCTCTAAAGGTTTAAATAACCCAAAAGAATAAAATGGCCTTTACCTCATACTGAAAAGAAGTTAATATAGAACTTCTTGGGGAGCCACCACTAAGAAGGCTCTCTCTACTGGCCTTACCTCAGAAGTTGTGGATACCTGAGGCATATTTCAGATGATACGCTCAGTGATTGGTCAGACTACTCTAGGCAAAGATGATGCAATGTGTAAGCAAGCACAGCATCAACGAACAGACAGTGGACCTACGATGAAGCACACAGTCTGATCCTCCTTTCTCTGCACACCTCTGCAAAAGGACAGTAGAAAACCAGGCCCTTGTCTTGCCTCCCCCTCCCGCTCTGTAAGATGCTTCCAGGCAGAGGGCTCCTAGTGGTAGCTGTCAAGAGCACCGTGCACCTGATTTTTTTTCCCCCTGGCAAGAAAAAGGATGAAAGAAGTGGGGCGAAAACATGAGAAGGGGACCAGTGAGAGATAATGCCCTCTGGAACCCTCTAAAAGCCCATGTTTGATTACATGATTAAAGCAGCCAAGTCATTGGATATTTCTCAGCTCTCACCCGCTCTTAACACCCCCCTCTTGAGAAAACGCAGTGGCTTGTTTTGAGCCTGGACTTCCCTTTTCTGCAGCAGCAGCTGCTGCCTACTGGCAAAGGCCACCACTTCAGCTTATCAGCTGTTGAATGAGTGCTGCCGCAGCAGCAATTTCCACCTGGGAATAACAGTCCATCTTTTTAGAAGCTTCCTCGCCCCCCCACCCACCCACAAAAAAAGGAATCTCCTTCTCCTCCCCAAATTGGATCAGAACCACAGCAATGGAGGTGGAAGATCCTAACCTTCCCTCCTCACCACTTACCTAGTAATAGTGCTGCTATTTGGCCCATTAGGGAAAACTTACTAGTCACTTCCCATCAGGGTCATTGACAGCATTATCCTATACTTGTCTGCTCAAGGCCAAAACAGACAGTGTGTTAAATCCATACCTAGCAGTCTTCCCCCTTCCCCCCTCCCTCCCCATTTTTATTCTTTGGCCCATAGCAAGTTAGAGTAAAGGTTAACCCCGCCCCCCCCCCCCCCCCCCCCCCCACACACACGCACTTGTTTAGGTCCTATCCTGGATCAAGCATCCTGCACTGACGCTAGAATAAAACTGTAAACGTTGCCAGATAAAGTGACATATGTTTTGGTCTTGAAAACCAAGTCCTGTTGATTTCAGTGAGGCTTCGGTGGGCACCTTTGCAAGGGTGAGTTATTGTGTGCTTGTGATTCCACACTCATGGTAGGAATCCGAGGTTTCGCAGAGGTTCTCTCATGCTTTCCAAGCATTTCAGTGGCTTTAAAAAAATTAGATTAAGGCTAATGTGCTAATTATGAAAAAGTAGAATGAGCTGGAATGAGATGGGTGTGATTTTTTCAATTCTGCTATACCACAGTGCCACCTTCTGGCTATACAATAAAAGAGAAAAAAAGCCTAGTCTCTCTCTCTCTCTCTCTCTCTCTCTCTCTCTCTCTCTCTCTCTCGTGCGTGCATGCGTGTGTGTGGAGGCAGGGCGTGGAGACACAATTAAAGGCGTTGAACTTAATCCCACAAAAAGATCTAGAAGCAGAAGCCTCAGAAAAGTGCCGGGTGAAAAATGTCAAGGGGGACTGTGGTCTAAGGCTGCTTCCAGGCCAGACTTTGCATGAAAAGCCACACTTTTGTCCTGTGCTCACCACGTGCAGAAGGGCATTCTGGATGCATCACACACAGGCATTTGACGCTGTGATATGGGGATTCCTTGGGGATTTAGGCAAAGACTCTTTAAGCATCTGCCCCTCGGCTGGCACTGGCTTCCCAGCTGGCCCTCCTGCAGCAGCAGTCTTGACCACACAGTGCCAGTCTCCCCATCGGCCTCTTGTGCGGCACAATCCAGTGAAGAAAACATTGAAGGGAGTCTTGTCCCCCAAAAGGAATGCCTGGCAGCCACTGCATTCCCTTTGCTCCGCTTCTCCCAACCGTGCTACTCCTCCCATCAACTAACCCGGAACACATTACCTGCACTGGTACCGGCGTGACATGAGCTTGAAATCTTTCTTGCACCGAGCACACACCCCGGGGTTCTGAGGGGCTGAGCACACTGCTGTGGAGGCAATGCCTTCTGTCTTCTGCCACAGGGCATCCTTCTCCCTGAAGAAGAGGAGGAGGCGGGAGAAAGAGGAGGAGGACAGGGAGCAAAGGATAATCATACCTTTCCCATTAGCTCTATATGCTGCTAATGAGCACTAGCCTGAGACAAAGCTGGTGGAGGCTCTTTAGAATCATAGAAGCACAAGGTTCCCTGGAAGGTCATCTAGTCAAACCCACTGCCAAGTCTGGAAATCCACTTCTACAGCATCCTAAACAGATGGCCATCCGGCCACTGCACCAAAGCCCTTAAGGAGGGAGACGCCACCACTTTCTGAAGCAGTCTGGTCTACAGTTGAGCAGCTCATGCTGCCAGAAAACGCTTCCTAATGTTTCATAAAAATCCCCTTTCTTGTAAGCCAAGCCCACGGGTGTGGCTCTGGTCCTCCAAAGCAGCAGAGGACAGATCTGTCCCAGCACTGATGCAAGAGCCCCTCAAACATTGGAAGGTGGATATCGCGTTTCCTCTGAATCATCTCTCCACCAGACCAAGTGTATCCATGCCAGCAAGTTTTACTCATAAGGCTGGGGCACTCACTGAGAATCTAGCCAAATCCTCCTCTTTGAGACAGGATCCACAAGGTTTTTAACCCATTCCAAAGGGCAGCAAATCCAAGCTTCTTTAAAATCTTCAAGGAAGGTGTCTACACTTCCTGTAAGTAACATTCAGTTCCTTACAGTGACTAATTAGAAAGGTTTTATTGTGATTAAACTGAAGGCATCTCCTTCCCTGCAGCTTGCTTTCATCCGTTGCATCTTGATACCTGGATCAAGTCATATTAGGGGCTGAACATTTGCTCTTTATCTTCCTCATGACCAATTCTTAGAGATACGAAACAACAGGGGTTGCAAACCTCTATTGTCTGGTAATTGCGAAAAGGTTGTGTGCAAAACACATTTAACACACTTGTGATGAGTGTGCACAAGCAGCTTGCTCCAGGGCTGGGGATGGTATTGTGTTCCACTGCATGTGCTCAAGGATATATACAGTGGCACCTTGGCTCAGGAACTTAATCCGTTCCAGGACTCTGCTTGTGACCCAAATTGGTCGTGAGCCAAGTTAAATTTCCCCATGTAAATAAGGTTAATCTGTTCTGTAACCATTTTTTTAAATCAGAAAAAATGTGAAGCAAAGTGACAAAGAACAACAAAGATCGCGGCCATCTCCCCCACAGCCCCGCCACCCCGAGCAGGAGTGTGGCCATCTCCCTGCACCCCCAGCATGACAGAGATCGCGCCCGTCATCCGGCGCACTGAGGGGGGAGAGAGATGGGTGTGATCAAGGGCACACTGGGGGAGGGAGAGACGGGTGTGAATGGGGCACTGGGGGACAGAGAGACGGGCTGAACGGCGTGCTGGGAGACGGAGAGATGGGCGTGAATGGGGCGCGCTGGGGGAAGAAGAGATGGGCGCTGGGGGAAGAAGAGATGGGCGCTGGGGGAAGAAGAGATGGGCGCGATCTTGGCCATCTCCCCCACCCCGCCCCCAGCATGATCGCGGCCATCTCCCCACTTGGGGGTGGGGAGTGGGGAGATGGCTGCGATCTTGGTCACCACCCAATGCAGAGTTCATGACCCACGTCAAAATGTTCATGAAATTTTTGTTCGCAACCCGATTTGGTCGTGAACCAAGGTGTCCATGAGCCGAGGTACCACTGTACACGATCATTGTACTAATTATTTTTTTTATTATCACACGTATATTCTGCCTGTTTCTTCTTGCAATGAATCTAAGGCAGCTTAGATTGCCTTTCCTTCCTCGCAACAACTCTATGAGGTGGGTCAGGCTGAAATTCAGTGACTAGCCCAAAGTCACCAAGTTGTCTTCGTGGCAGAAGGGAATGAAACCCAGGTCTCCTGAGTCCCTCTGTGATACCTGCACCACCCGGCTCTCAGAATGGCTCTAAAGGTTCTGCTTCCAAGACACGGGGACACCGAAATAAACTGGATGGGAGTTTGCTTTGCACAGTTGATTTTTAAGGAGGAAGGAGCTGGGGTGTGAGCCCCTAGGCTGGATCAGAGCTGTGGTGCTGCAGGAGGGGCTTTCTCTTGTTCCCATCAAGCCTGTCATCCTGAGTAGAATCACCCCTGCCCTGCATTGGCTGTTTGTTAAAGAAGAAACAGTGACACAAGGGCAGACTATGTGACTGACATAATGTCGTATGTTTGTTGATTTCCTCATGCCCAATTCAAGTATCTTGCAACTGAATATCTTTGCAGATTTCTGGAGCTGCTACTTTACTTTGTTTATCATATTTATAGCCCTTTTTCTGGCAAAGAGTCCAAGGCAGTCAAAGTGATCCCTTCCCCTTTCTCTTCGTCTCCATTTTATGCCAGGAACAACCCTGTGAGCTAGGTTAGACAGGGAGTCCATGACTGGCCCAGACTCACCCCGTGAGCTTCATGGCTGAACAGGGACCAGAAGGCAGATTTCCTGAGTCCCAGACCAGGACTCACAGGGTCAAAGCACCAGAAGCAGGGACAAGGGCCTGACCGGCTGCCCTCCTCAGGCTTCCCTGTTCCTTCTGAGCTTAGCTCACAATAACCCTCACAGCAGTTGGCAGCAGGGCGGGGTGGATTGTCTAGCAACACTGTACTGGGTGTGCTATGGGAATCGCTGTGATGAGTGCCTGCACTTCAACATTTACTACTACGCCATTGGCCATGCCTCAAATGCACCTGAAGATCCCACAGGAAGGATGAAGCAGATGGGTTAGCAATACTATGAAGTGTCCCACTGGCCTCTATCTAGTGTGCTTTGATCTGTGGGTAGTGGCAGCTCATCTCTGCGGAGGACCTGATGACGCCAGCATCCTGGGAGGTCAGTGCTCCCTTTCCTCCCTCTTCCACTTGGGCTCTTTGGACTCACCGTAGTAGTTCCAGCAGCTTCTCTTTCATGCTGCAGATGAGTTCCCCCTGTTCCAAGAGCTCCTTTTTGTACTTCTTCTCTTTTCCTTCTGATTCTTGGTGGCTTTTCTCAAGCAAACGCTGCATTTGCTCTTTTTCCTGCTGAGACCTAAAGCAGGAGTGAGAGGAACTCTTGAAGCCCTACTAGATACATTGCTCACACAACTCTATCGCCGTTATTACTACTAGTACTGCTACTACATTTATATCCCACTTTACTTCCTCTGCAAGGACCCCAAGGTAGCTTAGGTCTCCCAGTTCCTGGGCCTATTCATACCTATACCTGCCTCTATATATTTACCCATCACTAACTTCTTCCAAAGTACCAGGGTGTTGGAAATACCTTTTCCCACGCTACCAAACAGCAACCTCCAAGGTTTGCATGGAAAAGATAATGCTTGTTAAATCAGTTTAAACCTGCAACGTGATATACCTCTGACCTGCAAAGCTTCTCCGAGGACTCTGAGCTACCTGGGGTCATTGTTTTGGGCACAGTCCATTTGTCAGGTGCGCTTATGATAACTGGTTGGACAATGACTAGATAGAAAGAAGGGGTTGAGACAACATGGCCGCCCACATTCAAAGGTTGAGTGTAGGTTGTTGCTGAAATATGGGTTATCATCTTGTCTGGACCCAGCTGTGATAGCAAGTCATAGTTTTATAACCATGAGCAACTCATAAAGAGCACCCATGATTTTTTGTTGGGTTGTGGGTTGTTTATCATGGTTTGTTAAATCAGCTGGTTTCAGATCACACAGCCCATGGTTCAGCCACAACCCATGGTTCAGCAACAACCCACACTCAACCCATTCTCAGCCCTTGAGGATGGGTTATCTTGTTGTTTGAACACAATAACTGGGGCATACTTCTGAGTAGACACATAAGGATTACCATGTAGCAGAAGGGATATCACAGGCAGTTGTGCATGAAATGGTCTATGACCACCTGAGGAGGCAAGGCAATCAGGCTGGTCTTATGGATGGGCCAGCTGGGCATTTCTCCTGGACACCGAGATGAAGCTACATTCAGCGGCTTTGGGAAGAATTGCAAAAGCTAGTGAAGTGAAGCCTGCATTTCACTGGTTTTGTTGCGTGTAATATCTGAGATGAGCCAAGGAGGGGAAAAGCAGTAAGTGCCTTTAACCTTTTTTCAAAGTCCTGTAAGTTGTTTGGGTACTAAGAAAATAAATTTCTGTCAATTAGCTTGCATGCATATTTCCTTTTCAATTTCCAGTTTGCTGCCATTTGGTCTAGATTGGGATGGACAATGTGCAGCCCATGAGCTGTCTGTGCCTCTTCCCAGCCCTGGAAGTTGACCAACCCTGTTCTAGATAAAACCAGAGAAATGTGTTAGCTTTCGTAATCCAAGTCATACAACTTGGCAACACTACGGAATCGTCTGGGGAGGACACCAATGGTGTTCCTTGCCCAGGGCACTATGTGTCGTAGGGTCAGAGGCTGGCCTGAAGTTAGAAGTCCAGGCTTCAACTAGTTTAAGGGCCATGGAGAACTTAGGAAGCCACTTTATAGCAGGATATTCCATTGGCTCATCGAGGTCAGGATGGTCTGATCTGACAGGCAGAAGCGCTGCAGCAGAAGTCTTTGCTGTCACTTGCGACTGATGTTCTGACCTGGGCCTGGAACCCAAGAGCTTCTCCCTGGCACTCATCTAAGGGTGCACAGTGCTGTAAAGTCTGCCAAGGATGTCCAACTGCAATCAAGGCCCAATGGCTGTGTGTGCTCTGTTTGAAGGCTTCCCCAGAAATGCTTGTGCGTGTGATCTCTTGCTCATTAGAGCAAAGGCAACTAGGAAGAAAATTGCACACATCAGCTGGGTGACAGGAGGGGATGGGAAGATTAGATTGGACACCTAAGTTCCATTAGAGAAGTAGGAACATGGGAAGCTGCCCTATACCAAATCGGACCATCGGTCAGCTTCACTTTGTCTTGTCTACATCAGAAGGGCTGAACCTCGGACCCATAAGTCTATCCATCCCACTTGGGGCCTCTGTGCCCTGGCCCCACATCCTTGTCCCCGGCCACTGATCATTTGGTGGTTTCCTATCTAGCCTATTCTTGGAATGTCTTTCCGAAAGCTTCGTTGCTGTGTGTAAAAGCTTTAAGCTAAAATATGCTGTGGTTCTTTTGGGAGGGTGGATGTTTATTTATTATATACATAGCCTACCTTTCTGCTGCAAAGAACCTAAGTCAGTTTACATAATCCCCCTCCTCGTCATCTTATCTGCAGAAGAACAACCCTCTGAGGTAGGTTGGGCTGAGAGTCTGTGACTGGCCCAAAGTCACCCGTGGGCTCCATGGCCAAGGGGGAGCTAGAACCCAGGTCTCCCAAATCCCAGTCCACACTGCCTCCCTTTTTGGTCCCACCCTTCCGACTCTGGCCCTGCCCCTTTTCCTCTGGACCAGTGCTTCACTGGCATGAAACCCTTGAGAGCTTCTCCAAAACAGAACTGGCAGTGTATCTTCAGGATTGCAGGCAGACGCTCTACCTGGAGTTGTCAGAGATTGAAACTGAGGCCTTCTGCATGCCAAGCATGCGTTCTGCTGCTGAGATGCTGCCCCCCCCCCCAAGAAGCCATTCAATCTAACAGGTTTTTGCTCTCACTGGCTCAGCTGCTCCATGAGATTCTTTGTTCTCGTCTCCTTGGCCAGAAGCATTTGCTTCACCTGCTGCACGTCCCCAGTCATTTTATCCAGGTGGCTAGTCAGACACTGCAAGAAGTCAAAGAAAGGTGGGAAAACACAGCTGAAAATCAGTGTCTGGCAGCTAAAGAGCCTCCCCCGGCAACCCCCAGGAGCAAGTGTTGGGGGTATGGGTGTTGTAATAGGAAGGTCTGAGTTACTCAGTTCTTTGAAATTCTGAAGAGTTGCAGCAAAAGACGTGGTGTGAGAGAATCCTTCCACAAAAAGCCTTAGATTATGGATTTTCAGGCTCCGGGACCACTTAGTTGCCTTTTCTCTGCACACATCCCTCACCCCTGCTTTAAGCTTTGTACATAAATCCTTTTAGAACACAAGAATTGCCTTGCTGAATCGGACAAAGCATCCTGTTTCTGAGAAGCCGATGAACAATGGCTCCCTACTTTTAAGCAGTACTACTGCCTCTGAAGCTGGAGGTCCCATTGATCTATCATGGCTTCTAGGTAGTGGGGCACCAATCCTCCATGTCCTCTCCTGCCTCTTTTCCAACTCTGACATATCTTTCTTGAGATGGGGCAACCACAGCTATCCATGGTTGCACAAATGGAACCATCCGCACCATCGCTTTATAGAAAGCAGCCTCCCACAACATGAGTTCCTCTGGAAGTTTTGGACAACAACTTGCATCATCCCTGACATCTGGCCACACAAGGTGCCGGTGATGGTTGCTGTAGTCCAAAGCATCTAGGGGGACCAAGGTTGGGGGAGGGTGATGCAAAGGGATTAGAGTACTGGAGATTTTCATTCCGTTCTCTCCTTAATGAGCCCTACTAGATATTAAGCCCCTGAGCAGACCTTGGCCCTTTGCTGTCTGTAGTACACTGTTTGTATTATTGTTTGCATTTTGTGGTGTTAATTCATTGTACACTGAGAACTTGGGTGGATACTGGGTGCTTTAAAACTGCGGTCTGCCACCAAAGAACACTGTTGGTGCTATATTAATTGCAACCTGAACAGATGGGGTTGGGATTATTTTTCCCCAGCATGGTTCATGCTTGCACCAAACCACATTTCTCATTTTGTTGTCCATTCACTGAGTTTGGGGAAATACCTGAAAAGCCTGTTGCTGTCGGTCTAGGTTTTCACAATTTTCAAGAAATCGGTGGCATTTGCAAACTTCGCTTGCTCCCTGTTTGCCCGACGGTACAGCAGTCATGATTAAGCAAAAAGGCACCAGTTCCGATGCAAAGGGAACCTTCGGCTTATTTCCAGAAAGCATGGGATTGCAGTCTAATGTAAAGAGGCTCATGCACATGACTCCTATTTGTGCAAGCCTGGAAGAACAAGCCAATGAGAGAAGAGGGAGGAGCGGTGCAAAAGCCATTCCTTCAGACCTGCACTGGCAGGGCAAAAGGAAGTGATGGGCAGCTTTCTGCCTTCTAGTTTTGGCCTGAATTGTTCAAACTTCCCCTTTTCTACTATTCTAAATAGGCTGGAAGCAACTCCAGGGCTTGCATAATTCCCCTGCTCCATTCCAGAGACATATTAGAGGAATGGAAGTGCGCTGAATTCAGGAGTTCCAAAACTGCTCCCCAATCTGCCTCTGGAACACCTTATTTCAGGAACATTAGAAGCTGCTTGATTCAGAAGCAGATCATGGATCCATTTAGCCCAGCACTGACTGACAGTGGCTCGCCAGGATTTCAGGCAGGAATATTTCTAGCTGTACCTGAAACAGCTGAGGATTGAACCTGGGACCTTCTACATACAGAGCAGGTACTCTGCCACTGAGCTATGGCCTTTCCCGATTGTTGCCTTCTCTGCCATGGCCATTCCAACACCAAAAGACATTCTGAGAGCAGACCTCCTCCTCCTTTCACACGTCTCCCTTTCTGCTCGTGGAGAGGGGAATCTGCTAAATCCTAAGGCCTTTGAGAAGTCCTCTCAGGGGTTCCCAGGAAAGCAGCTTCAGTTCTGTTTTTAAGTGTTTGATTTTGTTTATTATGTGCTAGCAAAACTAATTGTTATTTTAAAATGTATTTTTAATATGCTTCTCTTCCCGATTCCTAAACTGTTTCTTTCTTCTGACTCAGCGGAAAAATAGGAGAACTTATTACTTGTCTTTCTATAAATATAAACCACTTGAATTGACAGAGCTTCTTTCCTCCGATTGATTCATGGATCACCATTTTGTATTGGGTGAGGGGCAATGATATCTAGAAGAGTCAATGACCTCGGAAAGGTACAATAGTTCAGCCTCCTTTGGAGGTGACAACTCCTTTCATTTTTGGTTTGTGACAAGACTTGCCATAGGTCTTTTCCCACTAGAGGAGAAAGATGCCAATTTCAGGCAGTGTCTGCATATGGAGCTTGCAATCGGCAGTGCCTTATTTTCCCAGCCGCATAGATTCATGTATACTGCCCATGAAACAGGGTCCTTACCTTCCCCAGGGCATCAGTTCCGTGTTTGGCATTGGTCCCCTTCTTGGCAGGTCTTCCCAAACTGTGCAACACATCTGCCTGAAAGAGCTCTTTCCCCATCTGCCATGACTTAGCTGCTCCATGGCTGTCTTTCTCAGCAACGTTGCCATTCTCTTTGACTAGAGCTGTGACTCTCTTGTCTCGGGCCTCATATGCCAGAGGTGGCACAGTGACCAAAGCAGCACCTTCCTCTGTAGGGCATCCCCAGAACGGTTCCAACTCTTCACTCAGCTTCTCTGCTAGGTCAGTGGCTTGTGTTTTCTCCTGTTCCAGCTGCTCCACTTGGTTTCTCAGCTGCAGGCACTCTTCTCTTAAGGCTGAGGCCACCATTTCACTTCTCTCCTCCGGGCTTTTTGAACTGCTTGGTTGGTAGCCTTCAAATGCTCCAGCTCATCTCTGAGCTTCATGGCCACCTGGGTCTGTCCCTCCAGGGCTGCAGTTGTGCTCTCCACTTGCTTGGTTAAGATGTCTCTTTCTTGGAGGGCTTTTTGCAGAGCGGCCTGGAGTTCTTGCCTCTCCTCTTGCAGCATGACCATCTTCTTTTCAAAAGTTCCCAGTTGGTTCCTCAGTTCCTGCAAAGTTCTTTCAAACCTGATCTGCCCTTCAGCAACTTGGGCTTCTAGCTGAGCCAGTTCCCTGGCTTTCTGATGCAACTGAGCTTCCAGTGTAGTGTTTTTTTCCAGAGCTCCCTGTAGCTGCTCTGATTGCTCTTTGAGGTCTCTTTGCAAGCCCTCAGCAGCTTCTTCCCTGTCCCTCAGGCTCTTCTCCTGTTCCTCTGAAGATATCCGGAGACTAACAATGTTCTCTTGACATAGGGACAATTCCTTCTGAAGGTTCTGTACTTCTAGCTTTGTAAACACCAGACTTTGTTCCTGAGACACTAGAGTTTCCATAAGTGTTTCCTTCTCCTTCTCTAGCACCTTTATCTCAGCAAGACTCCTCTCTAATTTCTCCTTCAGGAGACCTCTCTCCAAAATAATTGGGTATTCCTCCCTTTCTGCTGGCCTGCAACTTGTCCCTTCTGACTGCCCCTCAGTTGTTTCCATCTGGCCCTGTTGGCTGTTCAGGGCTACCACTTGCCTTTCCCATCTCTCCAGACTCTCTTCACAGACCTTCAGTTTCTCCTGCAGTCCTTGACATCGACAGAGCAGCTGCTGATGCCTCCGTTCTTGGGCCTCAATGTCATCCAGATGCTTTCTCCTTTCCACCTCCTGAGAACTCAACCTTTGTTCTGCCTCCTCAAGAACCTTCTCAGCATCATGTTTCCTGGCCAAGGCCATCTGGCATTCACTGGTTAGACTGTCAACCTTGTGTTCTGCCTCTTTGAGGGCCTTTACTACCCTGGCCAGTTCCTGCTGCTGCCTTTCCAGCTCAGCTGTTTTCTCTTTGCATTGTTCTTCACATTTTGCCAGTTCTTCATTCAGAGCTCTATTCTCCTCTGAAAGGGCATGCCTCAGAGACATGCCCTCCTCTTGCTGCTGGGACAGCTTCAGCTGCAAAGCACCAACTTCCCACATCAAAGTTCTCAAATTCTTCTGCTTCAAGTCATCACCTTTGGCTGCCACCTGATGTGGCCTCTCCAACTGTCCGCTGAGGCAGTGTTCAGGCTGAGGAAGCAGGGAATGGCTGGAGATACTGCCTGGCTGCTCTGTGCTCACCTGTACTTCACTATTTGCCCTCTGCACTTCCCTGCCAGAAGCTGGATGCTGGGCATCCTTTTCCATAAAGGGATGCAGCTTTAGGAAGGAACCCATCTGCAGCAGGCTGTTCTTTCTGCTTCTCCAGACCCCGATCCATTTCTCCACTGACTGTTCCAGCCCAGGCCTACTCGGGTCATCAGCAGATGCCTCAATAACGCCTTGGTCCTTAGTTTTCAGTGAGCTGCCATGACCTTGGGTAGCTTCTTGGCAGCTCGCACAACCTGTGTTTGAGTTCCCAACCTATGGTCAGCAAAAAAATAAATAGTTTGGTACACAATGATGTTGATCGCTTGGATTGCAGAAAATGAGAGACATGACTCTAAACTTGACATATGCTCAGAAACAAAGATGGGTCCTGGAAAAGTCCATGGGCACTAACCAGGGCCCTTTGGTGGTTGTTAGGCTCCCAGCCCCCATGAGCTCCACACAGTATGACCAATGCTCAGGGATGATGGGAGCTGTAGTCCAACAACATTTGAAAGGCCACAGTTTTTCCATTAAAAAATAACAGATGCAGGTTGAGTGCCAACACGTTTCAAGAGATTTCTCTTGGTCAAGGGTGATTCCATCTCCAAAGCTTTCGAATGATATTCAAAACTCGCTGCTTACAACTCTGCACTGGGGCTGCACATGGCACAGAGAGGCTAGGGCACCCTCTTGAGGCGCTGCCTTCCTCCTGAGACAGCCATCCTCCAGTGAGCCAGCTTTACGTGCACTTTGCCTTTCCCGATGGGAAAGCCTCAGGGCACACCAGCAATCTGAAACCTTTGCTGGCATGGGTTTCCTGCTGTATATAGAGACTGGGAAGGAGGCGGGGATGATGTACCTCAGAGAATGCTTTCTTCACTTGGGTGTTCGTAAGAGCTGGGATGGAACACCGTGGCAAAGCCCTAGGGAAGACAAAAGTACAAGGAGAGATGACAGAGAGATTATGAATGCTGTGGAGAAGACAGACTCTGGGTTTTAGTCCAGGACTAGAACCCTGAGTGATAGCCTGAGGGCAGACCTGAATCTCCCACAGCACAAAGTCAAGCTATGCAAATCTCTACCACAAGGTGTCATGATGGCTACCAATTTGGCTTTTAAAGGGAAGCAGACAAATTCATGGAAGAGGCGGCCACCAGCGGCTATTAGTCAAGATGGTGGCATATGGCTCCAGTATTAGAGTCAGTCTGTCTGGGCACATCTGATGCTGGGGGACATCTCAGCTACTGAGGTCAGGTCCATTTCTGGGTTCCCGGCAGGCAGCTGCTTGGCCACTGTGTAAACTGGACATAATGGATCTTTGGTCTGATCCAGTGTGGCTCATTTTAGGTGACTACATTCTCACAGATCTGCAAGGATGCTGCGGACATCTGAATTTCATCTCGTATCTCATGAGTGTTTCATAAACATCCTGAGGGCACGATTGCAGGCTCAACAGTGGGTTTAGCCTGCATGGCTAGTGCGAATGGTACTGGGAGGGAGAAGGAACGGTCCCAAGGCAGTAGTGGGCCATCCGTGCAGGAGAAAAAGAGGGTCTTGGGGGCAGACAAGGGAAAGTTGGTGGACTAGATTAAAGAGGAACCCACATATAAAGCACCAATGCAGAGAGAGCAATGGAAGCGAAATGGGAAGAGTGATGAGCAGTGGTGGGTGTATCTTCTTGTCTTGTCCTAAGGCAGCGAAATGGCTGAAGCAATCTCTCGTACTTTGGCAGGTTTCCAGCACACCTGGCCTGGTCAGAAAGGAAGACCTCAGTGGTGGTAGTCATTGGGGCAAGGGGCGGGGAGTAGAGGGGTACTCACTCAGAGACCATAGGCCATGCAGCATCCAGATCTGCTCTGCAGAGGGCCAGATGGAAGGTGATGCCGTCCAGCTCATAGAGGCAGCCCAAGATGTCCTGCCACAGATTCCCGTCCAGGAAGGGGCTGCGTGCGTAGTACCAGTCACTGCAAGCAACAACCCACAGCACTGGGGTTTGGAACCTCTTTCAGGACAAGCTCTACTTTGGAGAAACTCTCAGAGGCTTCATTCTAGTCGTGAAGGCAAAATGGAGCGCTGCCAAAGGCAGAGGGGCAGGGCCAAATTCCAGAAACTAGTTTCAGCCAAAAGCTCTTACTGCCTGAATGAAGTCTTTGGAGAGGCATTTTAATCTTTTGCGGGGGACAAGGATGCACAAAAGCTAGGAAGCCACCCCATGGTCAGCAGTGGGGCGGAAAGCAGCTGGGGCCAGAGGAAGGGGACCTATTCATCTGGGAAACCCAACAGGCCAAGATGCAGTTCCCAGGTGGGTTGTATTTATGTACGAATTTATAGTTATATCCCACCTTTTTTTTCTAAAGAACTCAAGGTGGCTTACATAATTCTCCTCCTTTCAATCTTCTCACAACAATTTTGTGAGGTTGGTGGGTCTGAGAACCTGTGACTGGCCCAATGCCACCCACTTAGCCCCTTTCAGGTGTTAGCATTCCTGAAACATCCCAGAGACTGGGAAGACGATAAAAGGAGAGACCCTAGGTCCCAGATTGACTCCTCAGAATAGGAAAGACACGACAGTGCTTTAATATTTGGCTTGGGATAGCAGAATATGGCTTTGCAGCCTTCACCTTCTCTCTGACCCCATATGGCTCATGACATGGCACTGGGAAATGGCCTTCAATCTCCTTGCTGGCCCAGAACAGCCCTTATTTGCCCTTTTGCCATATTTATGCATCAGCTTGTTGCCCTGTCCCATGACTGCAATTTCAGACAAGTGCCAGGGCTCCCTCTTGGGCCAGTCATGGCTCCAGATGACAAATTTCTCCATGCCTCTGATTCATGATACCAATTTCTCCATTGCTCTGCCCTTCCCTTTTGCAACCCTTTTCATCTCAAGTTGCCACCCTCCTCACTAAGTCACTTTCTTTCCCAGCTCAGAGCACCCTTACCTGGTGATCTTTGGCTCCATGAAGCAAAGTTGCAAAGTTTCGGCCAGCTGCTGATGAACCAGGCAATAGCGAATGAAAGCACGGCCCTTCCCCACAGCTGTTTTCAGCTGCAAGGACAAACAGATTCTCATTTGGATCCACATTCAGAAGTGGGGAAATTCTTTAAAGTTCATTGCAGAATTCTGTACTCACTCCATCTCCCTTTCCTGTCTGTGCTGTTCTGGCACATGGCCACTTATAAGCGTCCCACACTTGCTGCCAGCGCAAGGGTTCTTTGAAGACACCCTAGTCTGCCTTTCCCCAAGCTTGTGCTCCCAGCCCCTGATGCATTTGACTACAACTCCCAGCATCCTCAGTTAGGAGGACCAATGGTCAGGAATGCTGGTAGTTCGAACATGTGGAGGGTACCAGGTTGAAGAAGGCTGCCGGAGCCCTGGTGCAAGTCAATCCCTGCCCAGTTAGGCTGCACCAGTATGAGAACAGGACCTTTTGCCACATGCTCTGCTCAGATCCCGTGCCAACCAATCTTACTTTGTCCAGGGAGGAGATGTGTTGCACCCCTTCGTGTGCTCCACTGTGCAGCTTTGCCAGGACTAGGCTCAGGAAGTCCCAATAATCCTTTTTCTGCCCAAAGAGGTTCCTCTTCTCTTTCAAATCATACTGAGGGAAAATACAGTGTGGGAAGGAGAAATACAGCACTCATTGTACGTAGTGTCGGCGTTCTGTGGGCATATTTACACTGCTTGATTCTTGCAATGCTTGAATTCTCACTAAGAATATTTTCACTACAATGTAAGAGCAGGGTAGATTTCCCCCAAAATAACTAAATATGTCTGTCCCTTTGGGGAGGTCCTAAACATGGACCAGGATTACAAGGCAGAAAAGGTTACAAGGCAGACTCAGGTTCCCTCCTTCAGCACACAGATTCAATCAATGCATGGCCGAGTAGCGCCCTCTTTGTTACTGGATGCACATAGGACCTTGCAGGAAATGTGAGGAGTCTCACAGAAGTTGGGGATGTTTCACAGAAAATAACATGAGCAGGAATGTCCGCTGACTCTGCAGTTCCTGTATGTATCCTGTAACCTGGTCTGATGAACACTTTTCCTTCATGGGCCACATTCCCTTGGCAGTGGTCAGCCTGGGGAATGTATGGTGAAGGTGCACAGGGCCAAAAGCAGTGGTGGGCCAGGCCAGAACTATAAATTAGTAGGCTCACACATTTTCTCACTCTTTCTAACATCCCCCCGCTCCTCCTCTCTCTCTCTGACACCTTTCTTTGCCTCCCAAGCTCTGTCAGGGGATGGACACATCACTCTCGTCAGAGGCCTGAACTGGCTGCTTGCAGGGAGCTTTTGAAAATAAGGCAGAGGGTGACAGGTTGCCCATCTCTGTTGTGTCTTGCAATGGGCAAATAGTTCCCTTCCCCTTTCCTCAACCAAAGTCTTGGTGCAGTTAATCAGCTCCCATACCTGCAACAGGAACTCCAGCTGGGCACAGAATTGTTGCAATTCCCGACTGCCATCTGTCACTGGTAGTCCCTGTTCTGGGTAGTTTTTGTGCAGCTCAGTTATGGTATCTAGACAAAGAAAGGGATGTCATTAGTCATGTTCCAAAACATGCAGTGTACCTGTCCTGCCACAGCATTGCTCCTTTTAACGTGGCACCGGGGTGGTGCATGGCGGCAGCTTGGCTGCCAAAAAAGCCACTTGGAGAAACAAGGGAGAGAGACCTGCATGGTCTGGGCAACCTAGGAGATCTGCAGCAAGAAGAGGGGCAACTCCACACAAAACATTTTAAGAGCTGCTAAGGTGTTTGCTTGGCTGGAGTAAAGGGAAGGATGATCTAGAGCTCCTCAAGGGCTTAGGCACAGCCCTTCCTTTCCTGATGGCCTCTCTCCCCCAGAAAGGGACCCCATCCTTGAAAGCCAGGTTAGGGCGGGGGGGGGGGGAGGAAAAGGGGCCATAGACTAAATATGGGGAGGTTTGGGAAGACAAAACTTCCTCCCCCACTGCAACATTTTTGTTGCCATTTATTCTGTGGCCAATCTACTTTTTGAAGGTGGAAAGCAGAACATAAGAAGAGCCCTGCTGGATTGAGGCAGAGGTGTATGCAGTCTAGCATCCTAGTCTCATGGTGGCCAACCAAAGGACAGTGGAAAGCACGCAAGAAGCACATGCATGCAATAGCTGGTAAGTGCTGCA